>PGTU02000182.1:0-12699 GCA_002896215.2 Cicer echinospermum | reverse complement strand
CCCTTAGAACTTAAATGTGTCCTTAGAGCACTTAAATAGAGTGAAATTGTAACATATTTATTAATTGTAGTTAATAGAATAATTAAAAAAATTAACAAAGAAAATATATTTCCATACCAGTTCTCACATCATTGGCATGATACGTTTCACTTTTCACTGAGTACTAACATTGCGCTCTCACACGAAGGACGCTTCATTGATATTTTACATATAGTTCGTTCAAATTTTAAGCAAAAAATATATAATTATATATATTAATTACAAATATTTATTACGAATAAAAAGTGAAGAGTATATCAAAAGTTGTTCCAAAAAGTAAAATTATTGTATTTGAGTCTTAGAAAACGGTGCAATATTTGAATTAAATAAATTGTCGTTTTTATCTTTAAATTCTCATAATGGTTAAAAATGACGAAAATAATATTAATTATTTATTTGTATTTCCTATATTGATAGTTGATATAAAAGAGGATTAATTGATATATAATTGAAAAAAAAAGGTAATTTGAATTTTTATTTATTAAAAAAGGATTATTTTAAAAAAATAATTCAAAATACTAATAAGTTTGGTGATCAATTGAACAAAAATTACATGTATAATGAAACATACACACAATCAAATCCAATCAAAATCGTATGAGAATAAGAAGAAAGATTATCCATTTATTTTATTTTATTTAGAATAAAAGCTACAAAATGAAACCCGAAGAAAAGTAAAGTAGAATTCTTGGTTGATCCCAAACTTCCCTTTTTTCCCAGTTATTGTTATCCCAGCTGTGATATATAGCATCGTTCCTCGCTGACCAAAAAACACGTGGATGGCTTACTGCTCCTTCCTTGTCCAAATTATATAAGAAGAAGATTATAATATGTGGCCCATCATGTCAGAACCATTGATTATAATATGCGGCCCAGCTGTGTATATTACAATTTTTTGTTTCCAAAGTTGTTACAATCGACCAAGGCTTCGCTGCTTCTAATAGGCGAATCACATTATAAGAGGAGCATTCATGATTAATTTTTTGTGAGTCAGGTGTCAAATTATTGAAACCTATTGAAAGAGATAATATGTTAGTTTTGACTCAATTTAGGTGACCTTCATAAAAGTGATACACTCAATTTACAATAGGTGTTTTCATGGTGACCAAATGGAGAATTGTAGGTCTTTGACACATATTGTAAGGTACAATTAATAGATTTTTATCTCTTTTTTTTTTTAATAATCTTCACCTCCTAGATACTTAAATTGATACATAGAATCTTTCTTTTAGTTTCCTTCTTCATTAAGTAGGTTATTGTTTCTGCAAGTGTCCTCTTTTTTTCTTAGGCTTTTTCTCGTGGCTTGGGTGATTGTTCTATATTGTGCTTTTGAAAAGAAAAAGTTCAATGTCTTGTAGTGTAGTCCACGGGTAGGTTATTTACTTCTTCATGAAGTTACCTCGAGAAATATGTGCACTAAAGAAACTGTTTTGTTGTCGAAAATTTTAAACTCTTTATCAATTTTAATTTTTATATATTCAATTTTATAATATATTTATTATATTTTGTCATTCAATATATAAATTTATAATTTTTTTTAAAGGGTTACAAATCTATTAAAAAGTCTTTAAAAAATTGATTGTAACCAATATTAATATTTTAAAAATCTCAATTCAATACATCCAAAGTTTTTTTATTAAAATATTTTATCTGAACAAATTGATATAGATAGAAATTAAACACTTAAAATAATAAGTTTTAAAGTATCATTCAAATAAAGAGTACAAAATATTATAAAAATATATAAGATTATATAAAAAAATTATATAACTTAAATAAATTGTCTTTTTTATCAGTATATTTAAGTAATGATTAATAATGAAGGAAACATGTTAATATTTATTTGTGTTTTCATTTTTTATTATAAAAAATAATAGATTGATATATAATTTTAAAAACCATGGTAATTTAGATATATTTTTACTTAAAAATTCTGAAATTCTAATGAGACACATTTATGTGGGTATGCAATCCGTGCATGTTTAAGATTTTTCTATCTTTATTTGATGTTGTTAGAGAAGAATACGAGTTTTATTAAAAGATTTAGTTATAATTTGATGAATTGATTATATTGAGGATGATTAATTAATTTTATTGGGTTTTGTTTGAAATTTTTGATTAATTTGCATTTCGGCAAAAAAATAAGGATATCATTATTGACATTATAAACATAAAGATCAAATTGTCACTTAAATTAAATAAATAACTAAATCGGGAAAAAAATAAAAAACTAAAAAATTAGCTAACATTAAGTTAAGGGACCATGGATGATATTTCGTCAAAAGAATATTATTTATTAATAATCGAAATAAATAGATTAAAATAACTAAATATTATTAAGTGAATTTTAGTATATCGACTTCCAAAAAATTTAATTGAACATCAACTTTAACTTTAAAATTTTTTTTTATAAAATATGACTATAAGTAACAATGTTATAATTAGAAATTAAGTATTAGAGTAGATATGTAAATATATTTAAAGTAGTCTTACTAGTGTAAAGAAATTTTGACTTAAAATAATATATCACACATTTACTTAAACAAGTAAATTTAAAATTTGGATTTTTTTTTTAGAGATTTTCTTTTATACCCCAATTAAATTAATGAACCGAAAATAATTAAATTGTTTTAAGAGAAAATAAGACATGTCATTAAGTGTAATTTTTTTTTTCATTAACATCCATTAGAGTAATGTATTTGTCACATTAGGTTACTGAATCTCATTTTTTGATAAATAAGATAATTTCTATTTGATAAATGCGAGTGTAAATTATTTTATATTAAATATATATATTCTTTAAATTTAAGATTTAAAAAATTATTTCAATGTATTTATTTCAATCATAAATAAACAATGGTGTTTTTTAATAATTTTTATTTAATTAATACTAAGAATCACAAAAAAATACAATGATGGACGCATCCATGTGAGATCCTATTAAAACTTTTAAATTCATAAGAACAACAAAAAAATATTCAAATAAAGGTCTGATAAAATTCTTACTAACAAAATTCCGATAATATGTTAAGTTTTGAGAACTCATTTAGTTGAGGGTCAGAAACTGATACACTCACTGGATTTCTGCATGTGAACTTGTTGAAATATTTAACACACAATAAGTAGTACTAACATCGATAAAAACATGAATTTGACATTTTAAATTTATTGGGTTATTTTCACTTCACAATATAATCATTTTTGGATGGGACTTATATATAGGAGAGCATGTATCATCTTACAATCATTTATGTTAAAAGATATTGAAAAATTTAAATTTATTTGCTAAAAGAAATAAAGTTTAAGATTTATCCAATTATTTCATGTTATCAAATTTAAATGTATTTGACTCAAATATAAGTTAAATGTTATAAAATATTTATTCCATGTAATATTTTATCAAACAAATTCCTTATCATGACAAATATTTGTTCCATGATTTTTATATAGGTCATACTAACAAGTGCCATAAGGAACTTGTTAATGGAACAGAAAAAGAAATAAAAAATAAATTAATTTTAGTGAAATATCTAACGTTTTACTATTCTAAAGTTTGAATAACACCACTTCAATATATTTTTTTCTACAATTTTTCTTCTTAACAAGTGTCTAGAATGCACTTGTTGACATTTTCCTTTTTTATTATCTCTAAAAAAGTATTTAAATGTATTTATTTAAATGTATTTATTTCAACCATAAATAACAATGTTTTAATTATTTTTTATTTAATTAATACTAGATCCACACAAAAATACAATGATGGACACATCCATGTTTAGGTCCTATTAATACTTTATTCATAAAGAACAACAAAAAAATATTACCAATATAAGGTCCCGATAAATTCCTAGTAACAAAAATTCCGTGTGTTCACACATGGGTGAGCCGTCGTTGATATTTTTGTATGTGACCAAAACAATATGTTAAAGATTTGCTTATCTTTATTTATGGTTTAAATATGATTTTGATCGTGCAATTATAATTTTTTTTAATTTTTTTTTTGCTTCTTGTAAGTTTTTTTTTTTGTTGATTAACATCTTTGCAAATAAATTTTTATTTTAAAATAGTCATTCAATCCAATTTCTGTTACAAAAATCTTAACATCGTTAATTAAATGTATTTGACCAATAAAAATAAATGTATATGACCAAACAATACGTTTAAGAATTTGCTTATCTTTATTTATGTTTTAAATATATCTCTAATCGTTGCAATTATAATTTTTTTTTAATTTTATTTTGCTTCTCGTATGTTTTTTTTGTTTGGTAATATTCTTTGCAAATATAATTTTAATTTTAAAATACCCATTCAATCCAATTTCTGTTATAAAAATTGCAAACATCTTTAAAACATAAGCCTTTTTGAAACAAAAAAACCAAATATAATTAAATTATAACATTTTTTTAACCTAATATTAACCTTAAAATATTTCAAAGCTCATTAAAATAACCTAAATTGTGTCTTTTTCTTCATCGTTTCTCATCGACGACGACCAAGTCAGTCACGAACTCGTGTATGCAAACGACGACACTTGGGTTAGAGGATGGACTTTTGTGTTAGATTTTTCGATGGGGGCACGTTTGTGAGGGATTTAGTTTTGTATCACATATGGGTAATGATCATGTGGTTCATGTGATTGATGTTGACAAATGGAATTATTTTGAAAGACTTAGGTTATGATAACTCTAAGTATAGGTTATCGTGGAAAAGAATGAAGATAGAAACTTTAAAAGAATAGTGGACGATAAAGATGTAACTGAGGTTGGTGAACATCCTCTGAAAATGAATTGCAAAGCTTAATTATATATTGAGCACTCTATAAAAGGGTTGGTTGGGTCAAACTGTGATTAAAGTTGGGGCAGTATTCTGGGGATTAAATGTTACTGACGAAATTGATGTTGATGATGACGGAAGTGTTAGTGACAATGCAAATGAAGTTGATGGTGTTAAATTTGTTGATAGTGAGGATCAGAGAGCACTTGACTTGGATGATGATTTTGGTGTTGATAATACAACACATGATCATTTTGTTGGATCATATAATGTTGAAATACATGCTTTATACTATGGTAAACCATATAGATTGAAGACTACTGTAAATAAGTTCATTCCCAAGAAAAAAAACTAAAAACACTAAGAATTGCTCTTGTGTTGGACAATTATATTTCGAATATTGAAATGGAGTATGCTTATGTCACTCAAGAGCTAGATAATAGTGACCTTGGTTTTGATTCATATAAAGAAATGGGACGAAAGTATAATCAATTTAGGGTTGAGAAGCTAAACAAGAATTTCAAATTCAAATTGGGACTACAGTTTAAATCACTTGTTGTGTTTAAGATGCAATAAGAGAAAAGTCTATATTAAATGGGAAAAGAATCAAGCTTGTAAAGAATAACATCGCAAGAGTAAGGGTCATATGCACGACTAGATAATAGTGACCTTGGTTTTGAAGCAACACTATTTAAACCCTACAAAATGATATTTGGTTTGAAAAAATAAATTTTTTTTTCTGAAATAAATGCACCCATTATTACCTCTCAAACAAATATAGAACAACTACTGAGTAATTGTCTAATTTGAACGAGTATCTGTGACACCCTAAATCCAAAATAACATATATAATAATTTATATCATATTCCTAAAAAATTTGCAGCGAATTTATTTCCAATAAAATATATTTTTTTAAACTTAGGATATCACGTTTCTAAAAAATAAAAATAATAACAAAAAACTTTAAACTTATTTTATCCATTAAAATAGTGCAATCTCGATAAGCTTGATTTAAGTATAATTACTTGATTTAATTCTAAAAACTTACTAGTACTTCTAAGGTTTTCATACAAATATTTGATTCAAATTAAATAAGTAAAATACAAATTAAAATCCTTATTCCCAGTATCACCTATAAGAGCGGGGTTCCTCCAAAACTTGAACTTCAAGACTCATTAACCTGTAATTACTACGATTTCGCAAACACAGGGTCCAGCAGTCAAACAGAAACAACGAAGGAGGTGAGTCTCGAAATCCGGATGACAATATAATATAAGTAAGAAGAACACGCAAACAATCATAATAGAACCATATCATTACACAAATATTCCATCAAGAAAATATCACATTAAAATGTCAAAATCAGTCAAAGAAAATCAATAGATTTCACTGTAACATCAAATTGTCCAAGAGAAATTATCACCACACATGATACATATTAATAACAACAAAACAATTACAATAAAATGCAATGTTATGCATGAGCTTAGACTCTATTTTACAATGTGGTACCATTCTAACTCTGAAGTACTTTGTTAGGAGGCTTGATACTATGCAACCATCCGGTGGATGGACAATTCAAATTGGCTCTGTCCTCATAGATTCCATCAACTCAACCCAAGACACATATACGTGATAGTCGAGGTAAACGTGTGTTGAGTGGTAGCTCCCGACATTTGAGGTTTCAAAAGCACTTAAATGTAATGCAAATAAGAATTTTACTAACCAGTGTGTCGTGATAATAGTTAAAAAGTCATAATAAAAAAATTGTCTTGATATCACATTTAAATTGCTGAATTGTAAAGTAAAAAATTAACTTAAAATATATTATTTTTTTTTATACTTTTAATGTAATTTTTTTTAATTATATCATTTTAACTAATATTATTTGCATTATTTTCAATGCAACATTTTTCCTATATATATATATATATATTATGACTTTGAAAATGAATCAATACCTAATAGGATATTTTGATAAAATTAGTATTTATTTATTTATATATATATATATATATATATTTAAATATATGTGAAATGATCAGATACCCCATTATCAGACTAACAGGGAAAATGCTAACTAGAAAATAGCAACGGGGCAGAGCGGGGGTCGATTAGGCCTCATCCACCCTTACATCAGACTAATCGGGAAAAATCTGTACCCGCTCCCATTTTTTAAAGTGTGTAAAATTTAGACCTACATTACCGCCGGCAACGAGGTTCGGTTTCTCGTTTCACAACCTACACCCATTCATATATTTAAAATTATACTTAAAAATATATCTATTATAAATAATATAATAAAATTAAAACATATTTTCTTATTTAGATTAGATTATAATTTTTTATATTTAAAAAAAATACTAAGTATATTCAACATGTACACGTATTTAAAAATAAAAAATTATATTAAACATTGTGAATTTGAGTGCGGGGTGGATATCAACACTCTCAAACCCGTCCCTGCACAAGAATATTAATTTTAGAAAAAACACACATCTGCACGCAAATGCTCTCAAGTCATTTGTTAAGAATCAAATGTAGAAGAAAAAAAAAAATTTAAAAGTTGTGTAATTCAAACTTTAAAATCATAAAAAGTAAATTTTTTCAATTAATTTATTTATTTATTTTACTTTTTATATTATTAACAAGTGCCCTTAGAACTTAAATGTGTCCTTAGAGCACTTAAATAGAGTGAATTGTAACATATTTATTATTGTAACATATTTATTAATTGTAGTTAATTGTAGTTAATTCAAATTGGGACTAGAGTTTAAATCACTTGTTGTGTTTAAGGATGCAATAAGAGAAAAAGTCTATATTAAATGGGAAAAGAGTCAAGCTTGGAAAGAATAACATCCAAGAGTAAGGGTCATATGCACGACTAAATATGGTTCTTAGCACTTGTAAGTAAAGTGGGGGTGAAAGACACACTTTCAGAAGAAGCTAAACACAAATTTCAAGTTCAAATTGGGACTAGAGTTTAAAATCACTTTACGAGTTTAAGGATACAATCAAAGAATAGTCTATATTAAAGGAGAAGGAAATCAAACTTGTAAAGAATGATAGCGCAAGAGTAATGGTCATATGCAAGGCTAATTGTGGGTTCTTAGCACTTGTAAGTAAAGTGGGAGAAAGTCACACTTTCATAATAAAGAAATGGTGCAGTGATCACAAATGTGGTCGGATTTTGAATAGTAATTCGAAAAATTCTAAGTAGATTGCTAAATATGTGGCAGATAAGTTGATCAGTTTGGACAATATGAAGATTCGTGAAATCGTTTCAAACATTTGAACGACATATTATGTAGGTATAACAATAGGACAACTCCAAATGATAAATAGATTGCAAATGAAATTGTAGAAGGTGATGTAGCAAAATAATATACTTTGTTGTGGAGGTATCCTATAGAGTTGAGGAGGGCAAGTGTTGGAAATACATGTAAGATAAATATTGATTGTCCATGTCTAACACTTCAGGCACGATTTAGTAGTTTTTATTTTTTTCTTTGATGGTTGTAAGAATGGTTTTTTGAGAGGCTATAGATCATTTATTGAGGTGGATGAATTTCACCTAAAGACAAAGTATGGGGGAACACTTCTAATTGATGTTGGTAGGGATTTAAATGATCAATAATTTCCCTTAGTTTCGGGGTGGTTGAAACTGAGATTAAGGAGTCTTGGAAAACCTCCATAACTTTAAGATGATGTTGATCGTGAATTTTTTGCCCTTGCTGCTACATTTGAGGCTTCTAAAATTGCTAAAGCTATTGCGTCTGCATTTTCATTAAGGGTGGGAATAGGCCATATCAGGCCATACTTTAAAAGGCCTGAGTCTAGCATACGATTAATTTTATAGGCCTAAGTCTGATCTACGATCTATCATAGGCTTTTTAATTTTACTGGTCTGAAATTCTATTTAAAAGCCTTATTAACATTAAAACATTTAAATATTATATTTTAATATCTATATCAATTAAACAAAAAATAAATTTTCTAACAAAATGATTTTAAAAAATTTGAAGCAAACACTATTTAAACCCTACAAAATGATATTTGGTTTGAAAAAATAAATTTTTTTCTAAAAACAAATGCACCCGTTATTACCTCTCAAACAAATATGGAACAACTACTGAGTAATTGTCTAATTGAACGAGTATCTGTGACACCCTAAATCCCAAAATCACATATATAATAATTTATATCATATTCCTATAAAATTTGCAACGAATTTATTTCCAATAAAATAAATTTTTTTTAACTTAGGATATCACGTTTCTAAAAAATAAAAATAAAAACAAAAAACTTTAAACTTATTTTATCCATTAAAATAGTGCAATCTCGATAAGCTTGATTTAAGTATAATTACTTGATTTAATTCTAAAAACTTACTAGTACATCTAAGGTTTTCATACAAATATTTGATTCAAATTAAATAAGTAAAATACAAATGAAAATCCTTATTCCCGATATCACCTATAAGAGCGGGGTTCCTCCCAAACTTGAACTTCAAGACTCATTAACCAGTAATAACTACGATTTCGCAAACGCAGGGTCCAGCCAGTCAAACACAAACAACGAAGGAGGTGAGTCTCGAAATCCGGATGACAATATAATATAAGTAAGAAGAACACGCAAACAATCATAGTAGAACCATATCATTACACAAATATTCCATCAAGAAAATATCACATTAAAATGTCAAAATCAGTCAAAGAAAATCAAAAGATTTCACTGTAACATCAAATTGTCCAAGAGAAATTATCACCACACATGATACATATTAATAACAACAAAACAATTACAATAAAATGCAATGTTATGCATGAGCATAGACTCTATTTTACAATGTGGTACCATTCTAACTCTGAAGTACTTGGTTAGGAGGCTTGATACTATGCCACCATCCCGGTGGACGGACAATTCAAATTGACTCTGTCCTCATATATCCCATCAACTCAACCCGAGATACATATACGTGACAGTCGAGGTAAACGTGTGTTGCGTGGTAGCTCCTGACATTTGAGGTTTCAAGAGCACTTAAATGTAATACAAAATAAGAATTTTACTAACCAGTGTGTCGCAGATAATAGTTAAAATGTCATAATAAAAAAAAATTGTCTTGATATCACATTTAAATTACTGAATTGTAAAGTAAAAATTAACTTAAAATATATTATTTTTTTTTATACTTTTAATGTAATTTTTTTTAATTGTATCATTTAACTAATATTATTTGCATTATTTTCAATGCAATATTTTTCCTATATATATATATATATATATGACATTGAAAATGAATCAATACTAATAGGATATTTTGATAAAATTAGTATTATTTATTTTTTATTTATATATTTTTTTAATATATGTGAAATGATCAGATTACCCAATTATCAGACTAATAGGGAAATGCTAACTAGAAAATAGCAACGGGGCAGAGCGGGGGTCGATTAGGCCTCATCTACCCTTACATCAGACTAATCGGGAAAATCTGTACCCACTTACATTTTTTAAAGTGTGTAAAATTTAGACCTACATTACCGCCGGCAACGAGGTTCGGGTTTCTCGTTTCACAACCTACACCCATTCATATATTTAAAATTATATTTAAAAATATATCTATTATAAGTAATATAATAAAATTAAAACATATTTTCTATTTAGATTAGATTATAATTTTTTTTTATATTTAAAAAAATACTATGTATATTCAACATGTACACGTATTTAAAAATAAAAAAGTTATATTAACAGTGTGAATTTGAGTGCGGGGTGGATATCAACACTCTCAAACCCGTCTCTGCACATGAATATTAATTTTAGAAAAAACACGCATCTGCACGCAAATGCTCTCAAGTCACTTGTTAAGAATCCAAATGTAGAAGAAAAAAAATTTTAAAAGTTGTGTAATTCAAACTTTAAAATCATAAAAAGTAAATTTTTTTCAATTAATTTTTTATTTATTTTACTTTTTATATTATTAACAAGTGCCCTTTGTAAGACCCATAATTTTAAAGTATACTTTTATGTATTTTTGTGTATTTTGGATTTTTGGCTCGGAGGCTTTTAGCCCAAAGTTAATAATATTTTGGAGTTTATATGACCAAAAAGATATTTTGACGCCGTTTAGAATTACTCGTCGATAAATAAATGAAATTAAGTGCGGTGAATCCTTTACGGAGAATTTAATGCGTTACGGGTGAAATGGTAATTTAACAAATATGTAGATATTTTGAGATATTTGTTAAGTTATATTTAATATATATATATATATATATATATATATATAATATATATATATATATATATATATATGTGTTTGTTTGGAGGGAAAAAGAAAGGAAATTAGAAGGAAGGAAAAGGAAAAGAAAAGAGTATAAAAAGGAAAAAGGAAGAAAGGAAAAAGAAAGGAAAGAAAGAGAAAGGAAAGAAAAAACCAAATTTCCATCTTCTTCCTCTGTCACTTCACGCGCAAATCCCTCTCTCCTCCATTTTTGTTTTTCTTGGCTTCCTTTCTTCAAGAATAGAAACCCAAGGTTTGTTGAGTGTGAAAGAGAAGATTTCTTAACTTCACTCTTCCTCGTCGATTCGTAAACGAAGAAAAACGACGTTAGAGATTTTAAAACCGTCAAACACAAACCTTCCTGTTTCATCTAGATCTAAGCTTCATTTCGCGCAGAGATAGAAGGGAAAGTTGCTCACCACCACACTACGGTGCTAGTGCACTAATTTGGAAGCAGCGTTGCGAGCGGAGATTTTACCGGATTTACTCGCTGTACCAGAAACGCACGTTAACGCTAACGTTAAGGTAAGGGCTCCTTCCAAACTTCTAGTTTGCATTTAGGGACTTATCTGTGGTTGTGTGGAAAAGAATTTTGTTAGGGTTTGAGTATTGATTTGGGGAAAAATAAATCTAAGGCTTTATGGGTAAAATCTTAGAGTTAGGTTTTGGTTATATTGATGAATGTTTCGTGGAAAATGAATTTAAACTCATTTATGTATGATTTTGAGTAAATGAAACTTGTTGTGTTTGAGTGGTGGATTGTGTCGATTTGTGTTCGTTGTTTTTGACGTGTTCTTAATTGATATTGATGAAATTTGATATGTGTATGGTTGAATTTTGTGGAAGAATGGATTGATGTGTTTTGATGTGGGTTGAAAGTATGTTTGAGTTTGTTTTGTGTGGAATTTGAAAACCATTAAGTTAAACGAGGATTAAGAATGGGGAATCTCTTAATGTCTTGTTTACTTAATGTGTGTTTGTGAAAATCGTTTAAGTTAACTGGATATTAAGAATGGGGAATCTCTTAATGTCTGGGTTACTTAATGTTGTTTTGAAAATCGTTTAAGTTAACTGGGCGTTAAGAATGGGGAATCTCTTAATGTCTCGGTTACTTAATGTTTGTTTTTGAAAATCGTTTCAGTAAATGAGTATTAAGAATGGGGAATCTCTTAATGTCTTGTTTACTGAATGTTTTATGTGGAAATCGTTTAAGTCAAAAGTATATTAAGAATGGGGAATCTCTTAATATGTTTGTTTGCTTAATGTTTTGTTTTGAAAATCATTAAGTTAAATGAGTATTAAGAATGGGGAATCTCTTAATATCTGCGTTTACTTAATGTCGTCGTGAAAATGATTTTGTGGAGAAATGTGAATTGTTGTGTTTTGAAAACCATTAGAGTTAAACGAGTATTAAGAATGGGGAATCGTGAATGTGTAATAAATTTGTGAATACGTTTGAGTTTAAGAATGGGAATCGTTTGTTGTGGAATTTGAAAAACCATTAGAGTTAAAACGAGTATTAAGAATGGGGAATCTCTTAATGTCTCGTTTACTTAATGTTAAGTGTTCTGTTCATGTGAAAAATCGTTTTAAGTTAAAT
>PGTU02000181.1:0-66306 GCA_002896215.2 Cicer echinospermum | reverse complement strand
ATTGCTATTGTTAAGAGTATGTATGACACCTTTACTAAACCAAACAAATATTCATCTTTGATGGCAAATGCATTTTCTGTTGTAGAAAGGGACATTTTGTGTCTAATTGCATATTTAAAAAATTAGCCAATCAAGGATGGAAAGCAAGTTTGGATAGCAAAAGAATCTGTGTTTAAAACTGACCCCCCAGGACCAATCTGAATGGGTACCTAGATCCAAAAATTAATTATGTTTTTGCAGGTGTACTTGACATCCACCAAGCAAGATTGATATTTGAAAGTGGATGCTCAAGACACATGAAATGAGACAAGTATGAGAATCTTGTCATTAACATTAAATGAAGATTAAATGAAGGAAGATTGGTCAACCAAGTTGCATTGATAACAAAGGAAAAGAGTCAATGGCAGTTAATCTGAAGTTTTGTTGTTTAAATCGATTGGGTAATCGATTTCGAAGTTTGGTCTTTGTTTGTTTATGAAATCGATTTGGAAATCGATTTGGTTAGCCCAGACTTCAGAATTTTTGGAAATATTTTGTAAGAATCCCGAGCATCGATTTGGAAATCGATTGATTAAGTGTTCAGTATTTGAATTTTTGGGACAATCGATTTGGACATCGATTTAGAAACACGGCAAATCGATTTGGGAATCGATTAGGAAAATGACCGTTGCGTACTTTTTTTACTAGCCGTTGGACATCATTATTACGAAATCGATTAAGGATTCGGTGTAACGGTACATCAATCGATTGGGCAATCGATTGATAAGGTTAAAAGTATAAAAAGGAACAGGTCTAAATCGATTTCTTCACTGTTTCAACCCAGATTTCTGCATTCTTTCTCTGCTTCATCTTCTTCCTCTCTGTCTCTGCAACTGCTATCTGCATTAAATCTGAAATCTATCTTCACTCACCTCCTCTATTTGCAACAATGGCTCGAGTGAAACAAACACAAGCACATACTCCTTCACCTTCATCATCTTCCACCAGTGAAACTCCTTCACCGCCACCTAACTGTGTCTAAGAGAGTTTCTATTCCTACACACAAAATTCTTGCAAAGGACAAGGGCAAGGCTCCTGCTCCTATTCAAGAAAAGATCAAGAAAAGGAAGGAACCACCAAGTGAGAAGCTTCTGGCAGATGCTATGAAAGAAATTGCTCATAAGAAAAAGAAGACCGGTTACATCACCACCACCGAAGAAAACTCCAGCACCTAAAGATAAGGAGTAGAAGTTACCATTCCAGCAGAGTTTCTTAAACGGAAAAATTCATGAAGGCAGAACCCTGGATTTTGGTTTCTTTGATGCAGAAGGTTTCACATTTCAAGATCATCTGAGATTTCATGGTCTTGAAGGTTTTCTTTCATCTACTTTGGACAGCTATCCGAGACTGATACGGGAATTTTACGCAAATTTCAAGCTCACTGATGACGGGTTCAAAACTCAGGTTAAAGGTAAAAAGGTATCAATGTCTTTTGAAGACTTTGCTGAGTTGACAGGATTGCCATTTCATGGACAATCAATAGATGGCAGTTCTGATGCGGATGCAGCTGACGAAGGTTGGGAAGCATCGCTGGACAGGCACACGGCAGTGAAAGACATCATGGTTGATGGTTTTGTGGAAACTATCTCATTGCCCAATTGGTCAGATGAAGGTACAGCAACGCATGCTCATGTATACATTAACAAGAATGCTTGTACCTCGATCAGGAAATCATGCGGTTGTTCAGAAGCTTGATATTATTTTGTTGTGGGGATTGTCCAAGGAACTTAAGATGAGTTGGACATGGATTGTGCTAAGGCACATGTTAGAAGCTTCACACAGTAAGATCATGTTGCCTTATCCGCAGTTGGTTACAAAGGTTCTCAAGCACTTCAAGGTATCGTTTTTGAATGAAGAATCTGCAAAGACTACACTCATCTTCGGCGAAGCGATTGTGAATCAGATGAAACTGAAGAAAGTAGATAATGTTTGGATTAGACCAATGCCAAATGTTGAACCAACTCCTCCACAGGCCACTGAATCAGCAGCTGAGACTCCTGCATATGTTGTAAAACTGATGGAATTTATGGCAGCTCAAATGGAACACAACGCCAAAATATTAGAGTCAAATGCAAGGATGGAAGCTACTTTGACATCTATCCAAACATCCCTGAAATCAGTTGTTCAGGATGTTGCTGCAATTCAAGCGCATCTTGGTCTCAAGCTATCTTTTGAAGACATAGCGCATATTGGTCGACAAGCAACTGAGGAACCACAGCCAGATCCTCTAGATCGGTCTGCGACTCACGGTGAGGAGACACCTGCTGAGGATAATACAGCGGTCTCTCTACCTCTCCCCTTGATGATAGTGAGAACCAGCCCACTTTAGGAGATTAGATGGTTGTTTCTTATTTGTGTTGTCTTATTTTTGGTTGTCTTGCTGTTTTTTTGCTGTTTTATGTTTTATTAATATATATGTATGAGCAAATGTATTAATTGTTATCATATAAACATTGCCATACTACATCTGTTGCATATCTGTTTGATTGATCTGATGCATTGCACATGTTGTTTACATTCAGTTATCTTAATCATATTGCTCTGAATTTTTTTTAAACTGATATACAAGTTATATGATTTCTTTTCCTATGCTTATGTTCTTTAACATAGGGGGAGGAATTGTTTTCTGCCTTTTTGCCTTAATTGACAAAGGGGGAGAAAAATTATAACTTGTTAACTTGATAATATGATTGTTGTTGTATTATTAAGGGGGAGAATCTGATGTTCTGATTATTAAGGGGGAGAATCTGATGTTCTGATTATGTTTGTTTTTGCTCTGTTACTTAATAATGTAATAATACTCATGTTGTTTTGACACATGCTCTGATGCTCTGATTTGGTATATATTTAATGCTATAAATTGATTTCTTTTGGTATGATTTTGAAATGGTTTGATATGCTCAAGTTACAATTGTATGAATTGTCAATTATGCCAAAAAGGGGGAGATTGTTGGATTTTGATCCTTTGATTCCTAAATTTTGACATAATTCACAATTCAACAATATTCATACTTAATATGATAAATCTAATATTTCAATTGAGCAAGATTTCAGGAACACCAATTCAATCACACACATCACACACACTTGTATCAAATTGCTTGAAACACAAGAAATCAACAAAAGTTGAATTCTGTACATGTAAATCGATTGGTAAATCGATTGCATAACAAGAGTGTAAGAAATCTTAAGTGTTTGTGAATGTGCAATCGATTAGGCAATCGATTAGATCAATTAAAAATGAAAAATGCACAAGTCAGTAGCCTCTGATTTGGAGAAATCGATTGGCAAATCGATTGAACATTTCACAAATCAAACCTGATGGTAACACATCGATTGGTAAATCGATTGAATGAGTCACAGTGGCACTCCAGTGCTGAGGGAAATCGATTGGCAAATCGATTGATAAAATATCATTTGAAAAATGACCTCACCTGAGACAAATACAATCGATTGGACAATCAATTGTTAACACTTTCTTTTTGACTAAGTTTGGGTTGCAATCGATTGGGCAATCGATTGAACTAAACACCAGGTAAAAACGTTTCAGGAACATGCCACCAAATCGATTGACAAATCGATTGATATCAAATAGCTGAGTCACTGTTTTGAAGTAAATCGATTGGCAAATCGATTGATATTAAAACTGAGTCACTGTTTTTGAATCCAATCGATTGACGAATCGATTGACATCAAAAACCTGAGCCACTGTTTTTGAAACCAATCGATTGGCAAATCGATTGAAATAAACTTTTTGAAAACCAGTGAACTCTGATATTTGACTAATCGATTGAGTAATCGATTGAAGTTACTTTATTAAAGAAGTTTCCCAGCAATCGATTAGGAAATCGATTTATGCAGATCTGGACATGTTCTGATGAAAAGTGTTGATTTAAAGAATCGATTGGTAATCGATTAGCTTGTATAGTTTCAAGATTAAAGAAAACCAAGACTCGCGAAATCGATTGGCAAATCGATTAAGCATATGTTTTAACTTTAATAAATCGATTGAGGAATCGATTTAGTAGTTGGTTTTTCAGAAACTATATAAGATGTCTTTCAATCTTTATTCTTATAACTTGATATAATTTTTTCATAACATTTCATAACTTTCATAATTTCTCTTATGCTCTCAAAAAAACGGTTCATAACAACAAACTAACAACTTCATAATTGTGATTACAGATTACAATCCAGTTTGTTGACAATCTAAGAGAAATGATAATGTGCTCATGAACAAGGCTTGAATATCCAGATTCGTGAAGAGCAACATTCATAAAGATTGAAGACCTTTTGTTTTACATTCTTTTATTCATTCTGTAATAAATCTTTGAACCGAAACAAACGTTGAAAATCCAGCTAGAAACTGGTGGCTACTTTCTTGGGTGAGAGGTCTCAACAAGAAAGAGCTGTACTTTGATTTTTGTGTTAGGCTGACGATTGTCTACAAGGATCAAAGGGGTTGATAGAAAGCCAGCTAGAAACTGGTGGCTACTTTCTTGGGTGAGAGTGCTCAACAAGAAAGAGTCGCACTGTGATTCTGTGATAGGTTGACGAGTATCTACAAGGATCAGAGGGTATTCAATAGGGAAGAGATCATTAAGATAGATAGGTTTCAAGGAGGAAACTGGACAATCTTGTAATTGATTCTTTCTATTGAAGGAGAAGAAAATCTGAAATCCGATTGGATTTTCAGGACTGGACGTAGGTTTGTTGTGGAACAACCGAACCAGGATAAATCTCTGTGTTTTCTCTTCTCTAACTCTCTCTCTTTAATTTTCTATATTGCTAACTTTGTATGCCTCAAAATTTAAATTCCGCTGTGCACTTGATGCTGATTAATTTTGTAACGTAAACTGATATATTTTCTGTTATTTCGAGGTCAAGATACCAACAAAATATTATACGTGTGATGTTAAAAAAATGAGAGATTAGAATTTTTAGGATTATGATCCAGATATGAGAATTTGTGATTTGAAGATGAATGTTGTTGAATTTTTATTGAAAATCTTGAGGTTGAAAATGAAGATTATTGAGTTTTTATTATTTCACTAGTTTATTAATTAATTAATTAATTAATTTTAAGTTTTTAATTAAATAATTAGATGAGTTAATAAAATAAATTTTAAATTTTAAGTATTGTCTAGTCAACAACAATTACACAGTCATCATGTGTCACTTTATCTAAAATTAGTCATTCACTATTTTTTTACTAAAAAATATTCATAAAAGACTTTTTCAAAACTTATTAAAATTTGCAATAGTATAAATCAAATAAATAAAGTTATAAAAACTAAAATTAAAATAAAATATATTTAAAAAAAATACATATTTAAATTTAAAATAATAACATAATCCTCGTAAAAACGATCTTTAAATTTATAGTACCTAAGTACCTATAAGTGACAAGTGACTTGTGCTTTTAATTTATGCAAAAGTGGTCATGACGATTTGCAGGTGAGTGAAAATAATCAATGCTAAAAGGTGATTGATGTTTGCAATAGTCAAACATAGAAAAAAATCTAAATAATTATCACTTACAATTCTTTTGATTTTCCTTTTCTTACTTTAGAAATGAATTAAACCCTTAACTTAAGAAAGTAAAATAAAGTACAAATTTATTAAAATAAGAATAAAATAAAATAAGTAAAGGATGAATAAATTACAAATTAAATTGGCCTTGGCAACGGCTTGGTGGTCTTTTTGTTTTTTGACTTTTTTTTCTCTCTTTTTTCTTCCTCTTATATTTTATGTTTTCTTTCATTTTGTTAATTTTGTGTTTGTAAAACTAAATTAAAGAAAAGAAAAATTAAAAACCTTATATAGTATTTTTTCTTTTTCTTTTGCGGGAAATTGACAAGGATGGTTATAGGCAAACCAAGACAACAAATTTAATCTTTGTATTGTATGTGAATTAAAAAAATTTATTTAATTATATATATATATATATATATATATATATACTCGCAAAATATTCAAAAAACACAAATAATTTTTAGATGAAAAGAAAAGGCATATTATAATAGAGGACAAGAAAATATAATTCTTTTATTCTTTCTTATTGATGCAATTATTACATATATGAGATTGAGTTTTATTTAATACATAATGATTTGTGTAAATATATAATGTAAGAGCTTTGAAGTTTTAGGGTCGGAAATCACACCGTGGAGGGCAACAACATGGACGACAACATGGATATCTAGGACAAGTAATTGGCTCGCAATCTCCAAAAGATGTACAACAAGGTGGTAAATCTTGAGTTCGTACGCTTTGAGAGTTACCAGTCAAAGCACCTATAATAGCAATGACTAAAATCAATAATTTGAAGAGCATCTTTCACAAAGTGGTCATTACAACTGAGTTTGATTTACAAAGAAAAACAAAGGAGATATCTTATAGTGAGTCGTATGTTAAGGTGATATGTACTAATTTATAGACAAAGAAACAATACTCTACAAAATCATTTTTAGTAATATTTAAATGTTAACATATATGATTTAATTAGAACGCATTGATAGTGTAAAGATTTTTTACATATACTGACATTTAATTATAAAAAATTATTTGTTTTTCTTATAATTATTATTAAAGTCACACATATAAATGACTATGATATGTTGATAGTATAAAATATTTTACACCGATAGATTATGATAATACTTATTCACTTATAAGAGTGTATCTTTTTTAACTTTAAATGACGGAGTTCAAAAAATATTTTTATTGTCACTTTAATTTAAAATGTATTTCATCTTCCTCCAATTCAAAAAAAAAAAAAAGAAAGAAAATTATAAACTATAACTTCTTAAGTATGTTTTATCAGATCTTAAACATCAAAAATTAAATATGTCTAATACACTTACTTAAATATTTAATTACAAATATTTAAAAAAAATATAAGTTTAACATAAATAATATGATGAACTTTATAATTATTAAATATGATATACAAAATAATAAAAAAATATTCTAGATTGTAATTAGTTTACAATGAAAACTAACAAATTTATGAATATCTTTTTGCCGGTAGATATTTATAAATATTTAATAGCTATGACATCTATATATATTTTTATAATGTGTTACAAAAATATATATAGTTATTTATTTTGTCAATAAAAAAAATATTATCTATATTTTTTTTTTTTTGGTTTCAAGGGGTAAAAGCCCTTGAAAACAAGAAAAAAGATAAACAAATCTACATATAGATTAACAACATTCAAAAGAAAAGAGAAAAGAGAGACACACTATAAAAAAAAATGGCATTTTCAACATTAGAATCAAAACCAAATTTTTTCAATTTTGTCTCTAGTTTAAATAGCTTCTCTCGTCACATGATTTATGCAAAAATCACCATACTACATTAGCCTTATGATATCTTCCACGTTTCAGAATTGAGGATGGGAATTAGATATTCTGTAAGAGAGAGAAACCATTTGAACACACGAGCAACTTCACTATCAGATCTACTATTGCTCTTCTCTTCTGCATTTGAATGCTTTGCTCGATGATTCCAGTTTGTTGGGTAATAGTGGCAGCCATTGCGTGACTATTATCAATCTTATTTTGAAGGCTAAATTACATTCGTGGTCCTTTAACTTAATTTCAGGTAACGTTTTAGTCCTTTATCTTTTTTTTTTCCCGACTTGGTCCTTTATTTTAATTTTAAGTGACAACTTGATATTTTATGTTTTAAAATTTCAACAATGATATCCTTTTTTATTCAAAAATTCAAAAAAAAATTCAATCAAAACTCATAAAATTAATTATATTCTTCAATATAATACAAATTTCATCAAATTCGTAATGTAAATCTTCAATAAACTCATATTTTCATACTTTATTTGATATTTTTAGGAATAAAGGTCTAAATCGGAAAAAAAAAAGATAAATGACTAAAACGTTACCTGAAATTAAGTTAAAGGACCACAAATGTAATTTAGCCTATTTTGAAATACCAACTCATTCCGACATCTCTTAAGAGAACGTATTTTGTTCACTATGGTTGTGAATCTTTAGTACATTTCGCCGATTGTCTCTCCTTCATTCATTTCAAATAATTCGAACTTCCGTATGTCAATTTCAATTTTGGTTTTCTTAACATGGCTTGTTCCTTCATGGTGAGCTTGCAATGTGTCCCATAATTTCTTTGTCGTATCACATTCATCTACTTTTTCACTTTCTTCCCTGCTTAAAGCACATAATAAACAAAATTGAGCTTTTGAGTTTAGAAGTACCATAGATTTTTCATCTACTGTCCTTTTTGTTTCTTTCTTTTTAGCAGATGTTGAATCGGTTGTATCTACTCTAGGTATGAAATCTCCATCTATGATGATGCGTCACATACCACTGTCCTGTGACTTTAGAAAGAACTGCATTTTACTTTTTCAGAAATAATAATCTGAGCAATCAAAGTACGGTGGTCTATGTGATGACCTTTCTTCAGCAATATGTTTAGCTTTTGACATTATCTTCCTGAAGCTTTTTCTCTAACACTTTTTGGGTGTTTAATCCTTAGAGACTGACTCTGATGCCAATTGAAGTAACAATGTCAATTATAAAGAATGAGGTTTTGAATTATAATTTCCCCTTGTTAAAAATTCTTGTAAAAAACTAAAGTGTTTAACTCAAGATTGATATTGGTCACAAACGAAGAACGTTGGGGTTTGAATTATAATTGCTCCTTTTAAAAAATTCTTGTTAAAAACTAAAGAATTTAACTCAAGATTGATCTTGGTTACAAACGTAGAATGTTCTTGGTTAGTGGAAAGAAAACAACAATATTAATTTATCAATATAAAAATTGATTGTAAGACAAAAAGTAAATAAGGATAAGGAAAGAGAGATCACACAAGGATATATCATGGTTCACCGAACACGGGTTACGTTCAATCCTCACAATTAGGTTTTCCTAGAAAATTCTTGGATTTCACACAGCTTTTACATATCAATCTTGATCTATTACAAAGTACCTTTCTACCTAGAAATGATTTCTACAAACTAACTTTTAAATCATAAAAAGGATTTTTACACACTACTCAAGCTATGTCAACAATATAGCCTCGAGTTACAAAGTAATGATTTTTGAGATTGTTTAGAATCTGAGTATGCTCAACTCTTGTTTGAGAATATATTCTAGATTTTAGAACTCACTAAGTATTGATTCTAATATCACACTAAGGACAAAACTAAAACTTAGAATGATTGAGAAACTCGAGTATGATTGAATGAGTGATGTTTTGTTTGACACTTTTAGTTCTGATTTATTTTTCATCGTGAAGCTTTATTTATAGGCTTCAAGAGAACTTATGACAGCTCATCGTGAGTGATGTTTTGATCTTGACAGCTGTCTGAAATGATCCCATACCTTTAATCACGTGTGCATAACTGTTTAAAAGTACAACATCAGTGTCCTTTTCAATTCGTTAGTTTGTAATTGTACTTGTTTAACTTGAAGAAAAAATAATAATCGATCTTCCTAGCAACAATCTTAATTTATAATACTTATAAGTTGCTTGCACACTTAATTTATGCTAAAAGGTAATTGATGTTTGCAATAGTCAAACATAGAAATTTTTTAAAGTAATTATCTCTTACAATTCTTTTTATTTTTCTTTTTAATTTTAGTTTTAGATTTGATAATTAGAAAATTTTAGTTTGTTAGCTTATTTAATATTTTATTTGGGAAAAGAATTAAACCCTAATTTTAAGAAAGTAAAATAAAGTATGGATTTATTAAAAAAAAGAATAAAATAAAATAAATAATAATGAATGAATTACAAATCAAATTGGCCATGGCAGCGGCTGGTGGTCCCTTTTTTTTTTACTTCTTTTTCTCTTTCTTCTTCCCCTTATATTTTATGTTTTCTTTCATTTTGTTAATTTTATGTTTTTAAAACAAAAACAAAGAAATAAAAACTAGAACCATTACATGGCCTTTTCTTTTTTTTCTTTTGCAGGAAATTGACAAGGATGGTTATTGGTTATAGGTAAATCAAGACAACAAGTTTAATCTTTATATCATATGTAGAATTAAAAATTTATTGAATTCTTTTATATATATTCATATTTAAAAATGTTCAAAAAAGACAAATAATTTTTTGTTGAAAGAAAAAGGCAAATCATAATAGAAGACAAGAAAATATAATTCTTTTATTCATTCCTATTGATGCAAGTATTGCATATATGAGATTGAGTTTTATTTAAATAATGATTGGTGTAAATATAATGTAAGAGCTTTGAAGTTTTAGGGTTGGAAACCACACGATGGAGGGCTACAACATGGAGTTCTAGGACAAATAATTGGATCACAAACTCCAAAAGATGGACAACAAGGTGGTAATTGTTGAGCGCCTTGAGAGTTACCAACCAAAACACCTATAATAGCAATGACTAAAACCAATAACTTGAATAGCATCTTCCACAAAGTGGCCATTACAACTAAGTTTGGTTTACAAATAAAAACAAATAAAATACCTTATAGTGAATCATATGTTAAGGCGATGCGTATTAATTTATAGACGAAATAACAATACTCAAAAATATCATTTTTAGTAATTTTTAAATGTTAATATATAAGATTTAATTAGTATACAATTATAGTGCAAATATATTCTACACATATTGTCATTTAATCATTAAAATTATTTTTTTTATAATTATTTTTAAAGTCATATATATGAATAATTATAATATGTTGAGAGTGTAAAACATTTTACACTGATAGCTCATAACAATTAAACCCTATTATATAATTTATAAATTTATTATATTTGGTATTATATTCAAATCTTGAATGACTTTTAAAACTTTATTATTTTATTTGACTAGATTTTCTAATGATAATTTCTAAGAATAATTTTTCTATTTTTATTTATTTCATCTACTACATATTTATCTATGTCTATGAATATATTATTATAAGTATTACATTTATATTTATAAAATTGAATTTCAACAAATATTTATTCACTTTTGAGAGTGTATCTTTGGCTAAATTATATCCGTGGTCCCTTAACTTAATTTCAGGTAACGTTTTAGTCCTTTATCTTTTTTTTTCCCGACTTGGTCCTTTATTTTAATTTTAAGTGACAATTTGATATTTTATGTTTTAAAATTTTAACAATGTTATCCTTTTTTATACAAAAATTCAAAAAAAAAAAATTAATCAAAACTCATAAAATTAATTATATTCTTCAATATAATACAAATTTAATCAAATTCGTAACGCAAATATTCAAATAAACTCATATTTTCATACTTTATTTGATATTGTTAGGAATAAAGGACTAAATTGGGAAAAAAAGAAGATAAAGGACTAAAACGTTACCTGAAATTAAGTTAAGGGACCACATATGTAATTTAGCCGTGTATCTTTTTAACTTTAAATGACAGAGTTAAAAAAAATAGTGTCACTTTAATTTAAAAGGTTTTTCATCTTCCTCTCCAATTCAAAAAAAAAAAAATTATAAACTACAATTTCTAAAGTATTTTTTACAAGATTTTAAGTCTCACAAATTAAATATGTCTAATATGCTTAAATATTTAATTACAAAACTTGTGATTTGAAGATGAAAAATTAGGATTGAAGATGAAGGTTGGTGAATTTTTAAAAAAACTTGGGGTTGAAGATGAAGATTATTGAGCATTTATTATATAACTTGTTTATTAATTAATTAATTTTAAGTTTTTAATTAAATAATTAAATGAGATAACAAATAAATTTTAAATATTATCTAATCAATAACCGTAACACAGTCATATTGTGGCACTCCATCCAAAATTAATCATGTCACTATTGTTTTACTAAAAAAGATTCACAATTTTTTTTAAAAAAAACATTATAATTGACAATGGTATAAATGAAAAAAAAATATTATAGAGACTAAAATCATAACAAAATATATTTATAAACACAAAAAACATATTTAAACTTAAAAATAATGATATAATCAATTATCGTAAAAACTTCTTTTGATTTCCTTTTTTAGTTTTAGTTTTAAATTTGATAATTAGAACATTTTAGTTTTTTTGATGATTTAATATTTTATTTGAGAAATGAATTAAACACTGATTTTAAGAAAGTAAAATAAAGTATGGACTAAAAGAAAATCTAAAAACATTATATAGTCTTTTCTTTTTCTTTTTTTTTTCTTTTGCAGGAAAATGACAAGGATGGTTATAGCCAAATCAAAACAACAAATTTAATCTTTGTATTGTACGTGAATTAAAAATTTATTTAATTTTATATATAGTCACAAAAATATTCAAAAAAGGCAAACAATTTTTGGATGAAAAGAAAAGACAAATTATAATAGAGGACAAAAAAATATAATTCTTTTATTCATTCTTATTGATGCAATTATTACATATATGAGATTGAGTTTTATTTAAAAAATGATTGGTGTAAATATAATGTAAGAGCTTTGAAGTTTTAGGCTTGGAAATCACAAAATTGGAGGGCAACAACATGGACGACAACATGGAGTTCTAGGACAAATAATTGGGTCACAAACTCCAAAAGGTGGACAACAAGGTGGTAATGTTAACTATCCATGCCAATTACATGATGAATAACCAAGGGCGGAAGCGTACCTGTGGGAATTGCCATTGATGAAATCCTGGGATGATGATGATAGAGCCAGTGGGTTGGGTGATCTTCCTTAGCAAAACACCCTGAATACTTTGCTCTCTTGATGGGGATAGAGAGAACCAAAGAGTTTTCTCCTTTAGGGTTTTGAAACTGAATAGTCTTGTTGTGTTTGCCTTGGGGACCATTACCCCTATATATAACTATTATTAGTTATATCCCAAATTGCAGTATTTCAATTCAGCCCCTCATTAAATTAGAAACTGCCTGGTATCTACACTATTAATTTTCATAACTATTATGCTCTTTAGCCATAATGACCCTAACACACTTTATTAATTAATTACATATGTGACCCATAAATCTTACAATCTCCCACTGGTCACACATGTATCCTTAGAAGTGTGTTAGACTTTATGACGTTAAAAATGTCATTATAATTATCTTGAGTATAATCCAAATTGTCCCGTCCATTAATCATATCAGCACATGGAACCAAAGAGGCTTTCGTCATAATAAGCATAACTAAACCCATCAATGATCACCCATACTGACACAACTAAATGACATAGACCTATTATGAAAAGTGTAGCATGAAAATTACATGAAGTTGGTCAATGCATGTCAATTTTCAACTGGTCCTACTTTATCGAATGAGATCATACCATAACTTAAATGTACAAAGTAACCAAAAACTGAATACTTTAAACTTTATTTCTGATCAGAAAGTCCAAATACAATGTATTTGTACTTTACAATTAAACATAGAACATGAATTACATAATGGACGAAACTCCCACTAAAATCAAGATTCCTCAAACTGTAGTACACCCATGTGAGCAGTATGCTCATGAAAGACCTTGGGTGGTAGACCTTTAGTGAGTGGATCCGCAATCATGGAGTTTGTCCTTAAGTGTTCTATGGATATCTGTCCACTTTGTACCTTCTCTTTAACAACTAGGAACTTAATGTCAATGTGCTTTGACTTGGTTGAGCTCCTATTATTGTTACAAATACAGGACTGCTGATCTATTGTCACAATACAACTTGAGTGGTCTTTCAATCCCTTCAACTATTTGCAGCCCCGTGACAAAATTTCTCAGCCAAATGCTCTGGTAAGATGTCTCATGAATTGCTACGAATTCTACTGCCATGGTTGATGAAGCAGTAAGACCTTGCTTGGCACTACGCCAAGAAACTGCTCCACCAGCTAACAAAAAGACATAGCCTGAAGTTGATCTTAAGCTGTCTTGGCATCCCGCAAAATCCGAGTCAGAGTACCCAGTAATCTCTAACTGGTCTGACCTCCTATATGTGAGCATGTAGTTTCTTGTTCTCTTCAAATATCTCATGACCCTCTTGGCTGCTTTCCAATGGTCAAGACCTGGATTGCTTAAATATCTGCCTAAAATCTCTACTATGAATGCTATGTCTGGACGCGTACATACTTGGGCATACATACGACTCCCTACAGCTGAAGCATAAGGGATCTTTTGTATTTCTTGAATTTCCAAACTTCCCTTAGGGCACTGTTTGAGACTAAACTTGTCTCCCTTAGCAGCTGGGGTGTCCCCTGGTTTGCAATCCTGTAACCCAAACCTTTTGAGAACCTTATCGATATAGCTCTTTTGTGACAATCCAAGAATACCTCGAGATCTGTCTCGGTGTATCTGAATTCCTAATACAAAGGAGGCATCACCAAGATCTTTCATCTCAAAATGCTTTGATAGAAATTTCTTAGTTTCGTGCAACATGCCTATATCGTTAGTGGCAAGCAGTATGTCATCAACATACAAGACTAGGAAAATATGTCTGCTCCCACTGAACTTATGATACACACAATCATCAACTGTATTCATCTCAAAACCAAATGAGAGAATTACTTGATGAAATTTATGGTACCATTGACGAGAAGCTTGTTTTAGCCCATAAATGGATTTTCTTAGTTTGCACACCATATTCTTTGGATCTCCCAACACAAAGTTTTCTGGCTGCACCATATAGATCGTCTCATCAATGTCGCCATTGAGAAAAGCTGTTTTTACATCCATTTGATGAAGCTCCAAATTAAAGTGAGCAACAAGAGCCATGATTATTCTTAAAGAGTCATTCGATGAAATCGGAGAGAAAGTCTCTTTATAATCAATCCCTTCCTTTTGAGTATAATCCTTAGCTACAAGACGTGTCTTATATCTCTCTACATTACCATTGGAATCCCGCTTGGTTTTAAAAATCCATTTGCAACCAATGGGTTTCACTCCTTCAGGTAATGGGATAAGTTCCCGAACTGAATTGTCTTGCATAGACTTGTACTCCTCATTCATTGCTTCGATCCACTTATCTGAACGAGAATCTTGCATGGCTTGATGAAAGTTGACCGGGCCGTCTTCCGTCATGCCAACATTTTCCTCTACCTCATTGATAAATACTACATAATCATCCGAAATAGCATTTTTCCTTTCTCTAGTGGATCTCCGCAATGGAGCTGGCTCTTGAGGCACTTGTTCTTGAGGATCTTGAATTTGATCTGGATTTTGTTCTTCCTGAACAACCAGATCATCTTGAGTTTGTTCAATAATGGGAAAGTCAATTGGTGGAAGAATCAGTTTTGGAATTGTTACCGATTCTTCCTCAAAGACAAAATCTTTAACCTTAATCTTCCCCCCAAACTCAATATCCTCAAAGAACGTTGCCGTTCTCGTCTCAAAAATTGTTCTCAAATTAGGATCATAAAATTTATAGCCCCTTGATTTTTCTGAGTACCCTATAAAATAGCTGCTAATTGTTCGGGGTTCAAATTTCTTTTCATTCGGCCTATAAGGCCTTGCCTCAGCTGGACATCCCCAAACATGAAAGTGCTTCAGGCTAGGCTTACGCCCAATCCAAAGCTCATAAGGTGTTTTAGCCGCTGCCTTAGTTGGTACTCTATTAAGAATGTATGTTGCTGTTTTTAATGCCTCTCCCCAGAGTGACTCTGGCAAGGTGGAATGACAAATCATACTCCTTACCATATCCTTAAGAGTCCTGTTTCGTCTTTCAGCTACACAATTCATGATGGGTGACCCCGACATAGTGTATTGTGGGACGATTCCACATTCCTCTAGGTATTTGGCAAATGGTCCCGGGCGTTGTTCACCTGAACCGTCATATCTGCCGTAGTATTCACCACCACGATCAGATTTGACCTTTTTAATTCTCTTATTAAGTTGATTCTCAACTTCTGCCTTAAAGGATTTGAACACGTCTATTGATTGGGACTTTTCGTGAATTAGGTAAAGGTAGGCATATCTAGAATAATCGTCTATGAATAATATAAAATATTGTTGACCATTCCAAGAAGGAGTTGGAAATGGCCCACAGATGTCCGTATGTATCAACTCTAAGACGTCTGTAGCTCTATATGCGCCTAATTTCTTATCTTTAGTCTGTTTTCCTTTAATGCATGCTACACAAACGTTAAAGTCTGTGAAGTCAATGGAATCTAAAATTCCATCTAACACAAGTCGTTCAACTCTATTTTTAGAGATGTGACCTAGACGTTTGTGCCAAAGCACTCCTGAATTGAAATTGTCAATTTTTCGCTTAGTACCACGTGATTCCACACTCAAGGTTTCATTATAGTTAGCCACAGTTTCCAACAAATAAAGATTATCATAACCAGAAAGTAAACCGGGTTCCAACAACATTCAAATTTAAAGACAAAGTAAATTCTTTATTCCCGAATGAACAATAATATCCTGATTTGTCCAAATAAGAAATAGAGACCAAATTCCGTCTAAATGACGGTACAACAAAAGTGTCTTGTAAAATCAAATAATGACCGGAACTTAATAATAATCTAAATTTTCCTATGGCTTCAACTTCTACCTTCTTCCCATCTTCTACATAGATGCATCTTTTAGTATCACTAGGCTTTCGGAAGTTCAGGCAACCCTGCATTGAAACACTGATGTTAGTAGTTGCACCAGAGTCTAACCACCAAGTGTTTCCAGGTACTGAAGCTAAATTAACCTCAGAACAGACCAAAGACAGAATCATACCTTTCTTAACACGCCAAGCGTGATATTTGGCACAATCCTTCTTCACGTGTCCAGAACTCCTGCAGAAGAAGCAGTTGTTATCCTTAGTCTGCTTCTCTTTTTTTCTGGACCCTTAGCAGCAGCTTTGTTCTTGGGCTCCTCAATTCTTTTCCTTTTGCCCTTGTCTTTAGAGATGCTAGTAAAGTGAGCACTTTCAGTCCTATCTTGCTTCAGCATGTCCTCTTCTTGCACACATAATGAGATGAGCTCATTAAGAGTCCATTTCTCCTTTTAACAATTATAAGTCACCTTAAACTGACTGAATTGCGAAGGAAGAGACAACAATACTAAATGAATAAGTAAGTCATCTGACAACTCAAGCTTTAGTCCTTTAAGCTTAGAAGCAATGTTGGACATCGTCATAATTTGCTCTCTTATATTTCCCTTGCCTTGATACTTCATGGAAATTAAATTCTGAAGCAAAGAACTTGTTTCAGCCTTATCACTTTTTTCAAAGCGTTTTTCCATCTCAACAAGGAAATTTTTAGCTGTAACTATCTCATCCAAGACAACACCTCTAAAGACCTCAGGAATGCCACGCTTTATGATCATAAGACTTATGCGATTTGAGCGATCCCATTTCTCATACTCTAATTTTTCTTCAGAAGAACTAGAGTCCTTAGGAGTAGGAGGTCGATCAATTCTTAATGCAAGGTCCAGATTCATGCAGCCAAGAACAATCAAAATGTTCTCTTTCCATTCCTTAAAATTTGTCCCATCAAGGACATGAATAGAACTCAAATTTGCAGATATGGAAGCAACCAATGCTGTGAATTAAATAAAGAACGAAACTTAGAAACTCACATTATAGGAAAATAAATCAATAAATAAATAAATACATATGTTCAAATCATGGAATTTAACCCATCTCAAGATACCCAGTGCACCATTGATGTCAAGTCTTTGGACAGTAACACCAACTGCTAGTGGTACTCTTGTTGCAACGATCAAATATTGACAATAAGACATGTCAAACAATAAACCTTCCTTTGGGCCGATTTACTGCTCACATGTATAACAAATAATTGTCACACATTTATCATCGCAGGTGTACATGTAATTCTGCCAAATGTTAACCTTCCTTTGGGCCGGTCAATACCCGCATGAATAAGCATATACACAACCATTTGATACTCTTCACGAGCAATTTAGACAAGAGAGGTCACTTTGGCGACGTCAAGTTTCAATTAACTCATTCAAAAATGTCAAACTTGACTTGAACATATATTTCTTATATCCAAATAAAACAATATTTTAAAAAATATTGTTCACTAATATAAACTTTATTTTATTAGTAAAAAAAAATATTGTTCACTAATATTGTTCAAAAAAAAAAAGTCATAATAAGAAGCCTAAAACAGCACAAAAAAAAATCCAGTTAAACTCGTTTTCCGTTGCTCCATCTGAAACACTAAATTATTTCCATTCGCATCGCAAAAACATTTCCAAACCTTTCATTATTGTTATCAATAACGACAACAATAATCCTCTCAGATCCATTTGATAAACAACTATTCAGTAGCTTCAATTCAAGTTCAACTAACCCAAACTCGATTCAATTAAAAGTTTTCTTTCAATTTTTTGGCTTTAGGGATATTACTTTGCGCTCTGTGGGAATTTCGAAAGGTAAAGGTCAATGAAGTAACAGTGATTTGAAGGAATAGAGAAACAACCTAACCGACTGTGGGAATAAAAAAAAAAACAAAGTATAAACTTTTAAAAAAAAAAATATTCCCACAGATTATTTTAATAAATAATTTTGCTTGATTAAAAATTATTTAAATAATTAGGCTTCATTTAAAAAAAATAATTCATTAAAATAATTCAAGCAAAAAAACTAGAATTATAAACATGGACAATAAGTTTGTAATTTGAAAATCCAAATTCCCAAATTTCAAACCCTAAGATTTCAATCATGTCAAAATTCCCAAATTGAATCCTAAAATAAAGACAATAACCGAATTTCATCATGAATTAAACATGGTAGGCTCTGATACCAGTTGTTAACTATCCATGCCAATTACATGATGAATAACCAAGGGCGGAAGCGTACCTGTGGGAATTGCCATTGATGAAATCCTGGGATGATGATGATAGAGCCAGTGGGTTGGGTGATCTTCCTTAGCAAAACACCCTGAAGACCTTGCTCTCTTGATGGGGATAGAGAGAACCAGAGAGTTTTCTCCTTTAGGGTTTTGAAACTGAATAGTCTTGTTGTGTTTGCCTTGGGGACCATTACCCCTATATATAACTATTATTAGTTATATCCCAAATTGCAGTATTTCCAATTCAGCCCCTCATTAAATTAGAAACTGCCTGGTATCTACACTATTAATTTTCATAACTATTATGCTCTTTAGCCATAAACTATTATATATTATTTGACCCCTAGTTTATTGGCTAATTATATAATGACCCTAACACACTTTATTAATTAATTACATATGTGACCCATAAATCTTACAGGTAATTGTTGCGCGCCTTGAGTTACCAACCAAAACACCTATAATAGCAATGAATAAAACCAATAACTTGAATAGCATCTTCCACAAAGTGGCCATTACAACTAAGTTTGGTTTTCAAAAATAAAAACAAATGAAATATCTTATAGTGAATCATATGTTAAGGCGATGCGTATTAATTTATAGACGAAATAACAATACTCTAAAATATCATTTTTAGTAATTTTTAAATGTTAATATATAAGATTTAATTAGTATACAATTATAGTGCAAATATATTCTATACATATTGTCATTTAATCATTAAAATTATTTTTTTTTATAATTATTTTTAAAGTCATATATATGAATAATTATAATATGTTGAGAGTGTAAAACATTTTACACTGATAGCTCATAACAATTAAACTCTATTATATAATTTATAAATTTATTATATTTGGTATTATATTCAAATCTTGAATGACTTTTAAAACTTTATTATTTTATTTGACTAGATTTTCTAATGATAATTTCTAAGAATAATTTTTCTATTTTTATTTATTTCATCTACTACATATTTATTTATGTCTATGAATATATTATTATAAGTATTACATTTATATTTATAAAATTAAATTTCAACAATTATTTATTCACTTTTGAGAGTGTATCTTTTTAACTTTAAATGACAGTTAAAAAAAAATAGTGTTACTTTAATTTAAAAGGTTTTTCATTTTCCTCTCCAATTCAAAAAAAAAAAAAATTATAAACTATAATTTCTAAAGTATTTTTGACAACATTTTAAGTCTCACAAATTAAATATGTCTAATATGCTTAAATATTTAATTACAAAACTTGTGATTTGAAGATGAAAACATTAGGATTGAAGATGAAGGTTGGTGAGTTTTTTATTAAAAAACTTGGGGTTGAAGATGAAGATTATTGAACATTTATTATATAACTTGTTTATTAATTAATTAATTTTAAGTTTTTAATTAAATAATTAAATGAGATAACAAATAATTTTTAAATGTTATCTAATCAATAACCGTTACACAGTCATATTGTGGCACTCCATCCAAATTTGATCATGTCAGTCACTATTGTTTTACTAAAAAAGATTCACAATTTTTTAAAAAAAAAATTATAATTGACAATGGTATAAATGAAAAAAAAAATATATTATAGAGGCTAAAATCATAACAAAATATATTTATAAACACAAAAAACATATTTAAACTTAAAAAAATAATAATCAATTATTCGTAAAAACTTGTTTTGATTTCCTTTTTTAATTTTAGTTTTAAATTTGATAATTAGAACATTTTAGTTTTTTAGATGATTTAATATTTTATTTGAGAAATGAATTAAACACTGACTTAAGAAAATAAAATAAAGTATGGACTAAAAGAAAATATAAAAACATTATATAGTCTTTTCTTTTTTCTTTTTTTTTTCTTTTGCAGGAAATTGACAAGGATGGTTATAACCAAATCAAAACAACAAATTTAATCTTTGTATTGTACGTGAATTAAAAATTTATTTAATTTTTATATATAGTCACAAAATATTCAAAAAAGGCAAACAATTTTTGGATGAAAAGAAAAGACAAATTATAATAGAGGACAAGAAAATATAATTCTTTTATTCATTCTTATTGATGCAATTATTACATATATGAGATTGAGTTTTATTTAATACATAGTGATTTGTGTAAATATATAATGTAAGATCTTTGAAGTTTTAGGGTCGGAAATCACAAATTGGAGGGCAACAACATGGACGACAACATGGAGTTCAACAACATCCTTGACAACATGGACGACAACATGGTAATCTATGACAAATAATTGGGTCACAAATTTCAAAAGCTGGACAACAAGGTGGTAATTGTTGAGTTTGTACGCTTTGAGAGTTACCAGCCAAAGAACCTATAATAGCAATGACTAAAACCAATAATTTGAAGAACATCTTCCACAATGTGGTCATTACAACTGAGTTTGGCTTACAAAGAAAAACAAAGGAGATATCTTATAGTGAGTCGTATGTTAAGTGATATGTACTAATTTATAGACAAAGAAATAAACTCTATAAAATCATTTTTTGTAATATTTAAATGTTAATATACAGGATTTAATTAGTATGCATTAATAGTGTAAAGATATTTTACATATACCGACATTTAATCATTAAAATTATTTTTTTTCAAATTATTATTAAAGTCACACATATAACAGTATGCTGATAATATACAACATTTTACACCAATAAATTATGACAATTAAACTCTAATTATAATTTGTAAATTTGTTGTATTAGGCATTATATTCAAATTGTTGAATCACTTTTAAAACTTTATCATTTTATTTGACTAGATTTTTAAATTATATTTTCTAAGAATAATTTTTCTATCTTTGTTTATTTTATCTACTACATATTTATCTATGGCTTATAATATATTATCATAAGTATGAAATTTATAATTATAAAATTAATTTTCAACCAATATTTATTTACTTATTTGAGTGTATCTTTTTAACTTTAAATGACGAGTTCAAAAAATATTTTTAGTATCTCATTAATTTAAAATGTTTTCCATCTTCCTTCAATTAAAAAAATTATAAACTATAATTTCTTAAGTATTTTTACAAGATATTAAACCTCAAAAATTAAATATGTCTAATATGCTTACTTAAATATTTGACTTAATTGCAGTTTTAGCCCCCCTATTTTAACTGAATCAGGAAAATAGTTCTCCCATTTTATTTATCCTCAGTTTTAGTCCCACGAATAAAATTTTAGTCTAAAATTTAATGAAATGTCATTTTTTTTGCGCTTATTTAAACTACATCATGCAATAAGATCTCGTTGTCCAACAATTGTATATGAAATATATGGTCATAAATGTTATAGGGATTAAAATTGAGATTAAACATTCAATCGCTAAGGATTAAGAATGAAAACTCTTGGAAATCGTTAGAAACTTATTGAATGAATTCAATAATTAGGTTTTGTTGGAAATGAAACAACAGATTTAAATTAGAGTTAAAAGATAGGATTCACAGTGAAACTCACCCATAACATTTTTATTAATTATAAATTTATATTTTTATTCTTATTAGTTCGAAAAAGTCTAATCAAATCGAAAATATTTTGTTCAATTTAATAATTAAAATTTTATTTGATAGTATAACGCAAATATTGAGTTCAATCTTCGATTTTACCATTTAATTATTACTTATATCAATTTAGTATACTTTGTTGAAATCGCAATAACTTTCTCCTATTCCAAGTGTTCATCGATTAATTGTTGCTCCTTCCTTCATTTTTTTCAAGAGTTGCTCTCTCGTTAAATGTGGTATCCAGTAAATGGTATTGTTTGCTCCTCTTCTTCTGGCACTAAAAAAAAGGCAATGGAAAAAGAATTAGATTGTGAAAACAAATGTAAAAAAAATATAGGCTAAATACCGCTTGTGATCCATTAACTTAATTTCAGTTAACGTTTTAGTCATTTATCTTTTTTTTTCGATTTAGTCATTTATTTTAATTTTAAGTGACAATTTGATCTTTTATGTTTTAAAACGTCAACAATGTTATCCTTTTTTTTTTTACAAAAAATTAAAATTTCATCAAAATTTTTAAACAAAATCCAAAAAATTAATTATATTTTGTAATATAAAACCAATTTAATCAAATTCGTAACTCAAATCTTCAAATAAACTCATAGTTTGTCATTCTTTATTTGATGTTGTTGGAGATGAAAATACGAATCTATTTAAAGATTTATAGTATTATTAGTCATTTACGAATTGTAATAATTTATATTATGAGTCATTAAATTCAATGAAAAAAACCACCTAATCACTCATAAATATCGACATAAATGCTATTTATCTAATTCTCCTTACAATCATTTTTTGAGGTAAACCACTGTTTTTATTCTATGATAGACAATCATTTTTTCATGATCTTTTAATTCAATGGAATAAGTCACATAGTAGTCTCTGTTTCTTAAATCTAAGCAAAAATAATTTGGTTTGGAAGTTGATGATATGAATATTTAATTAGAAGATTAATCATTTTTATATATCATAACAGTGATGAGAATGACAATATCTATGGTTCATGTACAGGGTACCTCTCTGAATAATTTTGATCTAAAGGGAGAACTGTATCCTCTTATCTATTCAAGAGATGCACCGAATAAGGAAGCAGGCTTCGATGGAGATTCATCTAAGTATATTTTGCCTTCATATCTTTAAATTAAAATACAATGTAAAAAAATTACAATTATGACAAACAAATGAAGGTGAAAATTTGTTAACTATATATATATATATGTATATCATCAATTTATTTCTTTTATTTAACATAAAAACTGTAATGATTAAAAGATAATATATATATATATATATATATATATATATATATATATATATATAAAAGATTGGCACTAAAATGACATACTTTTACGGGGGAATTCAATAAATTTAACTCAATAACATTTAACATATTCAATTATGCTACAAAATTGATTTGTAGAATATTCTCAAAAATATGTAATTTGTTAATGAAATTGATCTAAAATTGTAGGAATTGCCCCATCAATTCATTGGATGAAAAATTGGTGAAAGGAAAAATTGCTCTCTGCGAAGGAAATGAAGGGGCATCAGAGGCTTTTAGAGTACGTGCTGCTGGCCTCTTGATACAGGGGATAGCATATATAAATGTCGCATACAGTTTTCCTTTGCCTGCGTGTTTTCTTCACACCAAGGATGCCACCAAAATACGCAAATACATACATTCTAAAAGGTATTAAATCAAAGTTCCTTATTCACTAACAATAATTTACAGAACCATACTCATCTAATTTTTATTGTATAAATCAATTTGCAGGACTCCAACTGCAACAATTTTCAAAACAAATGAGTTAAGAGATACTTTGGCACCCGAGGTGCCCTCTTTCTCAGGAAGGGGTCCAAACAATGTTACACTTGAGATTCTCAAGGTATCTTTCATATGAATTAATAAATTAAATACATCTTTATCATGTTAATTTGTTGTTAACATTTTTTTGTTTAATATTGCAGCCTGATTTAACTGCTCCAGGAGTAGATATTATAGCTAGTTGGCCTCTACATTCCCCAATTTCTGAAATTTTTGGTGAGAACAGAACATTAGAGTTCAATATTGTGTCAGGAACATCAATGTCATGTCCACATGTTTCTGGTGCAGCAGGGTATCTTTTCATCCTACATGGTCACCTGCTGTTATCTGTTCAGCTCTAATGACAACAGGTAATTGAAATGAGTAGTTTCACACCTCAATCAAAATGTGCATGCATTAAGAAAACTAAACTTATCCCCTGCTTAGTTTAATTAATATTTGAAAATAGTTGTCTTTTACAAAGTTGAATCTTTATTATAAATAGGTGAGGAGTTTAAATTACACTTCTCTTTCCTTTTATATTAAAATATGTATTCTCTTGAAAAATAAGTACATTTATACTTCACTTTATTTTAAATTTTTAATACATTCAAACTTTATGTTTGTTTTGTCAATTTTTATTGTCAATATTATTAGTGTATAGTACTGAACTCATTTTGTCAACTAAAAAAATTATAAACAAAAAAAAAATTAGATAAAACTTAAAGTTAATAAATTTAAAATTAATTTATCTTTAAAGTTATAAATAAATAATAAAGTACATAGTTTGGTACAAGTGATACTAACAATTGTAGATTAAGAAGATTTTTGAAGGATTTTTCAAAATTTTCTACTACTTTGAGGTCAATATAGTTTACTTAGTATATCTTAAGCTAATATAAAAAAGAAAACATTGTGTATGACTTGTGTTGCAGCGAAGCAGATGAGTCCCACTTATATCTTAATACTATAAAGTGGTCATTACAACTGAGTTTGATTTACAAAGAAAAACAAAGGAGATATCTTACAGTGAGTCGTATGTTAAGGTGATATGTACTAATTTATAGACAAAGAAACAATACTCTACAAAATCATTTTTAGCAAACCAAGACAACAAATTTAATCTTTGTATTATACTGACATTTAATTATAAAAATTATTTGTTTTTTCTTATAATTACTATTAAAGTTACACATATGAATGATTATGATATGCTGATAATATAAAATATTTTACACTGATAGATTATGACAATTAAACTCTAATATAAAATTTGTAAATTTATTATATTAAGTATTTTATTCAAACTTTTGAATGACTTTTAAAACCTTATTATTTTATTTGACTAGATTTTCAAATGATATTTTTTAAAAATTAATTTTTCTATCTTTGTTTATTTCACCTACTACATATTTATCTATGTCTCAGAATATATTATCATAAGTATTAAATTTATAATTATATAAATTAATTTTCAACAAATATTTATTCACTTATAAAAGTGTATCTTTTTTAACTTTAAACAACGGAGTTTAAAAAATATTTTTTATTGTCACTTTAATTTAAAGTGTATTTCATCTTCCTCCAATTCAAAAAAAAAAAAAAAAAAAAATATAAACTATAACTTCTTAAGTATGTTTTATCAGATCTTAAACATCAAAAATTAAATATGTCTTAATACACTTACTTAAATATTAATTACAAATATTTAAAAAAAATATAAGTTAACATAAATAATATGATGAACTTTATAATTATTAAATATGATATACAAAATAATAAAAAAATATTCTAGATTGTAATTAGTTTACAATGAAAACTAACAAATTTATGAATATTTTTTTGCCGGTAGATATTTATAAATATTTAATAGCTATGACATCTATATATATTTTTATAATGTGTAACACATATATATATAAATTATTTATTTTGTCAATAAAAAAATATTATCTATATTTTTATTTATTTTTGGTTTCAAAGGGCAAAAGCCTTGAAAACAAGAAAAAAAGACAAACAAATCTACATATGGATTAACAACATTTAAAAGAAAAAGAGAGACACACTATAAAAAAAAATGGCATTTTCAACGTTAGAATCAAAACCAAAATTTTTCAATTTTGTCTATAGTCTAAAAAGCTTCTCTCGTCACATGATTTATGCAAAAATCACCATAATACATTAGCCTTATCATATCTTCCACGTTTCAGAATTGAGGATGGGAATTAGCATACTCAAACTGAATTAAATGAATAGTCGTGAGGAAGTCTGACTTAATCACCACCTTTAAATATCCTTTGTCCATTAGAAAGAACATTTCCCATATGTATAGCTTTTATTTTTGCTTCCAACACTGGAAAGCTCCAATGAAATAAGTATAACCAAAAGAAATTCCCCACAAGGTCCCTGATTAAACCATTGAATAATGCATTGTTCCTAAGACAACAAACAACACCATCGCAATTAAGTTTTAGATATTCTGTAAGAGAGAGAAACCATTTGAACATACGAGCAACTTCACTATCAGATCTACTTTTGCTCTTTCTTCTGCATTTGAATGCTTTGCTCGATGACTCCAGTTTGTTGGGTAATACTGCTGGCAGCCATTACGTGACTATCATCAATCTTATTTTGAAATACCAACTCATTCCGACATCTCTCAAGAGAACGCATTTTGTTCACTATGGTTGTGAATCTTGAGTACATTTCGCCGATTATCTCTCATTCATTCATTTCAAATAATTCGAACTTCCGTATGTCAATTTCAATTTTTGTTTTCTTAACATGGCTTGTTCCTTCATGGTGAGTTTGCAATGTGTCCCATAATTTCTTTGTTGTATCACATTCATCTACTTTTTCTTTTCTTCTATGCTTAAAGCACATAATAAAAAAAAATTGAGCTTTTGAGTTTAGAATTACCGTAGATTTTTCATCTACTGTCCTTTTTGTTTCTTTCTTTTTAGCAGATGTTGAATCGGTTGTATCTACTCTAGGTATGAAATCTCCATCTATGATGATGCGTCACATACCACTGTCCTGTGACTTTAGAAAGAACTGCATTTTACTTTTTCAGAAATAATAATCTAAGCAATCAAAGTATGGTGGTCTATGTGATGACCTTCCTTCAGCAATATGTTTAGCTTTTGACATTATCTTCCTTAAGCTTTTTCTCTAACACTTTTTGGGTGTTTAATCCTTAGAGACTGACTCTGATGCCAATTGAAGTAACAATGTCAATTATAAAGAATGAGGTTTGAATTATAATTTCCCCTTGTTAAAAATTCCTGTAAAAAACTAAAGTGTTTAACTCAAGATTGATATTGCTTACAAACGAAGAACGTTGGGGTTTGAATTATAATTGCTCCTTTTAAAAAATTCTTGTTAAAAACTAAAGAATTTAACTCAAGATTGATCTTGGTTACAAACGTAGAATGTTCTTGGTTAGTGGAAAGAAAAACAACAATATTAATTTATCAATATAAAAATTGATTGTAAGACAAAAAGTAAATAAGGATAAGGAAAGAGAGATCACACAAGGATATATCATGGTTCACCCAACACGGGTTACGTTCAATCCTCACAATTAGGTTTTCCATTAAGTGCTCAAAGCAAGAACATTCTTGGATTTCACACAGCTTTTACATATCAATCTTGATCTATTACAAAGTACCTTTCTACCTAGAAATGATTTCTACAAACTAACTTTTAAATCATAAAATTGATTTTTACACACTACTCAAGCTATGTCAACAATATAGCCTTGAGTTACAAAGTAATGATTTTTGAGATTGTTAGAATCTGAGTATGCTCAACTCTTGTTTGAGAATATATTCTAGATTTTAGAACTCACTAGTGGATTCTTTTTGGTGAGATACATGATTGATTAAGACATTAGATAGTGATGTGTCCATTGTGTTCTCCGATCTTGCTTTTTCGATCTACTAATTTTCATTGATGAGTTATCCTCAAATATTGTTTAACTTATCGATCGGTCACATCAAAAACACTTATAGTATATTTTTAACAAGTTTCACTATTAGAGCAAATCATCTTTTGCCAAGCACTTGAAAAAACAAAAACTAATCTTCTATCAAACACTATTTGTTTAAATGAAAAGGAAAAGTGAAAGAAAAAAACATAAATATTATTAAAAATTCACACTCATAATTTCGAGATTGAATTTAAATCTAAAATATAATATTTAATTTTATAATTTCGAAATTTTACTGATTAACCTAAAATACATACTAAAACATTATTAAACCGATTAACCTAAAACACATACTAGAACATTATTAATTATTAAAGTAAACTTTAATTTTGCAAAGTGAAAATGATATTTTCACTTGAGACAAAAGTTGAAATAGACATGTTGTTTCTTTTATCGTAACTTTGGGTCCTGTGGGGTTCACATTCTTCTACCATAAATATTGAATTAGAGGAATCTGTGTGGTGACACACATCTAGCTAGTTTCCTATATTTTTCTCTTCGATCAGTAGCAAATATGATCTCTTTAAGGCCATTCCTTCTTTTTCTTCTCACATGCATTCTCATTCATCACACATGTTCCAATAAATATCGCAAGGCACGCAAATATAAACAAATTAAAAAACACATAAACATATATATTTTTACTAAAGTTGACATAATTTAATGTCTAATTCTTAGGTTTGCATATGTAACACGAGATGTTATGTATAACTCCATTTCTTTTGAAATATCAGTTCGGTACAATTGATTTTGTCACTTCTATCGTAACTGTGAGATTTATAGAACCATTGATTTTATCAGTTCGGTACTACCTTGATCAGTTCGGTACTACCTTTATCTTCGATCAGTTCAGTACTACCTTGATCCAGAATTCCAAGATCTTGGTAAGGAAGCCAATTAAAGGACAAGAAAACGTTGTGATGGAAGATGACTCATTTCAAAAGGACACCGCACACTCGAATAGTTCTCCAAAATTGTTCCATCATGTCAATCATTGAGCTATATCCTTATCGATTTACAGTGAAGACTTACTTGGCAAGGCAATAGATGGCTTTTTGAGAGGTGGATTCATTAATAATTATTTTGATTATTTTATTCAACGAGATGGATATATGATATGTAAAATTAATGAAACAAACACTGAAAACTCTTACTTCGCTCAGTTTTTACAACATTGGATATGGTGTCAATGCTACAACAAGAATTAAATGGACAAACGATGTCATTACTAAAGATGAAGCTATTAGATTCACTGCTGCTCAATCGTGGCTTAATGCCAGCACTTGGTTGCCTTTTTTATATATAACATAAGACTGTCCCCAAAGTTCTTATTAAAAATATTAACCTTTACTGTATATTAAATGTGCACTCGTGTGATGCACATGAGTTAAAAAATAAACTGTTATATGGATCTATAAAAAAACAATATAACAATATAAGTTATTGTGTGTAATACAAAAGAGTACAACAATTATATAAAATAAACACAAAAATCATATAATAATTTATAAACTAAACTTTATGTAATATTTGAATCATGGTGATTTTTTGTGATGATAAGCGGAGTTCCTTAGCATAATCCATAAGCTTTATCTATGTTCCACTACTAGAAAAAACTTATTTTAGTTGTTTTATTTAGGTCGGCCAAGCGCACGCTAGTAGGACAAATATTTTATTTTATTTTATTAATAATTAGCGTCGGATTAGCCGACACTAAGTAAAATATAACAAGCACTATTTTATTTTTTTTATTTTAGCACTATGATAGCGTTGGATTGGTCGATGCTACATTATCTGATTTGTAAAATTAAATTTTTTAATCTTACTCTCACTCTCGTGGCCTCATCCTCGCTCTTACTATCGTCCGCTCATCTCTCAGCCCCACTCTAACCGTCTCACTCCTGTCTCTCAGCCTCACTCTCAGTGTCGTCTATTCTCAATGTAAGTCTAACCTTAACCATCTTTGTCGTTTGTGTTCACTTTTGACACGACTGACATCGTAACACATAATCGACATTCGACCCACTCGGCCTGATTGGACAGACCTGCTCTGATACCACTAATGTGAGACCCTAAACCCCAAAATAATATATATATATAATATATATATATATATATATATATATATATATCAATTACATTATATTTCTATAAAATTTGCAGTAGATAAATAAAAATATGTTTACAAGAAAATAAAAACTTATTTTTTAACTTAGGATATCACGTTTCTCAAAAATCAAAAGGAACACTTTAAACTTATTTTCTCCGTTAAAATAGTGTAATCTCAATAAGCTTGATTTAAATATTATTACTTGATTTAAATTAAAAACTTACTAGTACTTCTAAGATTTCATACAAAAATTCGTTTCAAATTAAATAAGTAAAATACAATTTAAGCCCTTATCCCCGGTATCACCTATTAGAGCGTAGTTCCTCCCAAACTTGAATTTCAAGATTCATTAACCTGTAATACTGCGATTTCGCAAACGCATGGCCAAGCCAGTCAAACACAAACAACAAATGAGGTGAGTTTCAAAATTATGATGACAGTATAATACAAGTAAGAAGAACACGCAAACAATCATAATACAACCGTATCATAACACAAACATTCCATCAAGAAAATATCACATTAAAAAGTCAAAAGCACTCAAGAAAAATCAATAAATTTCACTATAACAACAAATTGTCTAAGAGAAATTATCACCACACACGATACATATTAATCACAATAAAACAATCACAATAAAGTGCAATGCTATGCATGAGCTTAGACTCTACTTCACAATGTGGTACCATTCTAACTCTGAAGTACTTGGTTAGGAGGCTTGATACTATGCCACCATCCCAGTGGACGGACAATTCAAATTGGGTTTGTCCTCATAGATCCCTCAACTCAACCCGAGACACATATACGTGACAATCGAGGTAATGGTGTGTTGCGTGGTAGCTCCCGACATTTGGAATGCTACCTCCAAGTCACCTAGGAATTCCCCACCCGAATATCTCCAAGGTCTAACAATCTTACCTTAAGGCTCGACAGCAGACCATCACGATCAGACTCATTCAGTTGTACTTCCCCAGAATCACTAGGATTGTCAGGCCCTATACCTATATGATGACAAAATAATCTCCACTTCACAAATTCACAATATTTATTTTTACCTCTCGTTGGTATATGATACTGCATTAAAACCGTCATCTCAGACACAAATTGAAATCGCCATTATTTCATCAACTATGGGGTTAATTCAATATTATCATCACAATATCACTATCATTAATCATATCTCATCACATAAACTCATCACAATTTTATAGAATCACTATCATCAATCAAACATCATCATTATCATCACATAAATTTATCACAGATTTATATCATAAATCACACATCATCATCAAATAAACTTACATTATACACTGCATTCACATAAACTCATTTAATCAAACATATGCACTAAATTCATTTGAAATCAAACATCACAATGATATCAAATATCACAATAACATCAAATATCACAATAATTTTAAATATCACAATAATATCAAATATCACAATAATGTTAAATATCACAATAATATCAAATATCACACATTTAACGAAATTAAATCAATCAACACCTTATAAATATTTCTATTTCACATTTTAATCTCACAATTTTCTTATTTGCAGATTAATTAATTTATCACTCAAAGGGCTACTGCCGTACGTAGCGAGCTCTGGATGAATCGTTGGGAAATACGATTTTCCCGTTCATCTCACAATATATTATACTCATGAATTCAAACGCTCTCTCACTCGTTACCTTATTTCGACGCTTTCACACACAAATACGATTCCACGAGCAAACAACCTTTGTTCATTGACTCTTTGTCCATCAATCGATCTAACTCGACAGTTTATGGGTAAACGTTAAAAATAGTTTATGAGAAGATACTCTAAAAAACTAAATTCGAAATTTGGTCAAGGAAACTTACCATAAATCAGAAAACAAATCATTGGATAAAATAGAAATTTTTAACACGGTCATTTTTGGCGTTGGTTTCACTCAAATCGGACTTACGGTGAAGGAGAACGGTTCAAATTAAGGAATTTTATAAACGGAGAAGTCGCGTATTTTAGAGAGAAATTTGGATGGTTAAAAAATCTGAGGAAGTATGTTTATTTGACTACCTAAATGAATAAAACAACAGAAATTTAGACAAGAACGAAGAAACTTTTCTGGAACAATTAAACTTTTCTGGTGAATCTTGTGGATGATGATGATTTGCGTGATGTGATGAGACAACAATTAAAATTCTTGAGAATTTGATGTACATATGATCAATAATTCTGGTGATCTCAATACTCTCCTCCCATGTGATCCATATTCACGCACTAATGTAGATAGTGCACCACTTTCATCAGCAGTTCATGTAAGTGATGACAAGGGTAAAACGTCTATTGTTGATAGTCTTGCTGGTAAGGGTGAAATATGTGGAACATCAATGAATTTTGTCGCTCCCAATTACACCCCAACCAATAGTCATGCTCTCAAGGTCTGAACTTGAATATTCCCCTTGGTGTTGGTGGCTATGAAGGGACTCGGGTTATAGATATCAATGTTCAACCTATTGAGGATGATTCTTTCCCCTCAAAAGGTTGATAAGGCACCATGGCAGGAACTGCAAAACGAATTTCCTACCAATGAAGCTATATTTGTTCAGTGGAACCTTCATCGATCTGTTTCTTACCCCATTATCGACTGCTTTTTCATTTTGCTTGATTGATGTTGCTATTTGTATTTTGAAGGCAAAATACATAAATTAATGAGTAAATCAAAAATGCATGTATTTATCTTCAAAATCATTCACATCTTTTTCATTACAAGCTATATACTGATAGCTTGTTGGGAAATGAGGCATTTTTTATTGCTCTTAAGTTTTGATAATAACTCTTTGAATTAGCTGTCAAACAGGTTTTAGTTACAAGTTAATTTTTTATTGAGTTAATTTTATACAAATTGCAACCCCCTCTATCAATGAATATTTATGCATTGTACATTTTTTATATATTATTTGACTCGTAAAATATTTTAAAGATTTACGTGGTTTAAATCTTTTGGTTTAGCAAAAGTCCATAGTTCGACATCTCTGTAGCCCTGGTTTCGAACCCAGAATCATCAATATAATATGTGTTCAAATTCAAGTTATATCAACACAAAGACAATGTCAAAATTTCGAAAAGCTAGATTATATCTTATATGTTTTAATGTCCCCCCAATAAAGTTTCACCACTGGATCTTAGGTATATAACAACAATAGTGCACAACTTCTTCCCCCTAAAAAAGTTGTTTGTTGTGACAATCTATTCTCTTAAATTAAAAACAACCTTTGTCAAATTTAATTTTGAATAGTTTCATGTTTCATTAGCATAAATACTGAACTTTTTAAATTTTGTGTCATATTTGGAACATCTGACGCTAATCGTTTTGTTGACTTTTCATTGTTAACCTCCTAGCATTGGCTAGACCGACGCAATATCATAAATAAAGTTGACTTTTATTAGAGCAAAGTGTCCGTGACGTCAACGCTAATCGTTTTGTTGACTTTTCATTGTTTTCTGTAGAGTCGGCCAGACCGACGCTATATCCTAAATAAAGTTGTCTTTTATTTGATCGTAGCATTCGTGCAACTGATGCTAACTATTTTGTGGACTACAACTTGCTGACTTTAGCGTCAACACAATCGAATTTTTAGAGTGGGACTGGCCGACACTAATATAGTGTCGGATGATATTTGGACGACGCTAACTAAATCAACGTTAGCATCGACTTTTTGCCTATTAGCGTAAGCTTTTGACCGACGCTAAATTCAGTTTTTCTAGTAGTGTTCCTCAACAACAACCCCCACTTTTAACCTAAGTTATGGTATTCTATATTTAATACTACTCATTAATTTCTATATTTAGTATAATTATAAAATTTAATATGATAAAACTATTATATGTCTTCTTTTAAATCTAAATGGTTTAACTCAAAAACGAACTTCGTAGTTCAAAATAAAGATATTTTAAGATCACTAATAGATATAACCTTAAAAAACCGAACACTCCATTTCATAAAATTACAATAATTTGTAAAATTATAAAATGATTGAATCATGGTTATTATTAAAAAATTATTAGCCAATTTTTTCTTATTTTATTTTCTCTTTCTCTAATTTTCTCTAATTGAAGCTCACATTTTTTCACAATTTATAAACTAAATAATTTATTTTAAATAATAAAGTCATAATAGTAACTCTCAACATAACCTATCCCCTTGAATTTCTGACTCACCATTGCTAAAACATTATATAATTTTTTTAGTAAACAAATATACCGTAAATAAATGCTCACAAATTCTAAATTATATCCCATAGTACATACTTTTTTTCTCTATATTTCTCACTTCACTTCACTAAAATTATAATTTAATGATTCTTAACATTTAAGAGATCAACTACATGATAGGAACGCCTATGGTCACATGCATGCTCACTCACTCTCTTCCTCGGTATATACCATTTATTATTTGCTCTACATACCACTTTTCTTCTCTTATATTTTAATTTGTTTCTCTTTACATATATCCATCTATATATACTACAAACCTCTTTCTACGTTATTTATATATATAACTCTTGCTTAATTTCCTTCTACACTACAAATAATTAACCTTTTGCTTGTTTTCACTCCACTTCCTATCCTTCTACTCTTCAATTGGTAGCCAAATACTAATTCCTTTTTTAATTCATATGTAACCGACATACCACTACTCAATTATGCTAATTTGTGTGATGGTTTTTTATGATGTGAGAAACACTAATTCATCTCCTAATTGGTTTCCAGTAATTTTTCCTTTTCGTTTTTTTGGTACATAATTTCTTTTTTATTTTTTTTATTTTAAGCTTAGATATTATATAATATGTTTAATTATTAAGAATAAATATAATGTTATAATTTAGATATACAGTATAATGGGTTGTATTAAACTGTTAGTTAACTAAATATTAATTTTTTCCAAATTATTATCGACTACTAATGCTCTTAATTGACCTCTATCCAAGAATCCTAGATTGGTTCGTTATTTGTTTGGATGAATATGCTTTATTTGATTTCCTCATTTTCTTTCTTTTTATCCTTCCTCTTGTATTTTCTATTTTCTTTATTTTTGTTAATTATGTGTTTCTTTAAAAACAAAATTAAAGAAAAGAATAATTGAAAATATTATTTGGCCTTTTCTTTTTCTTTTTTTTTTGCAAAAAACTGACAAGGAAGGTTATAGGTAAATCAAGACAATAAATGTAATCTTTATATTGCACATCGAACGAAAAAATTTATTTAATCTTTATATAATATATATATATATATATATATATATATATATATATATATATATCCAAAAATGTCTAAAAAAAATAAATTTTTAATGAATAAAAAAAGGCAAATAATAATAGAGGACAAGAAAATATCAGATGCAATTATAATTGCATATATGAGACTGAGATTTATTTGATACATATGATTAGTGTAAAAATAATATAAAAACTGTTAAGTTTTAGAGTTGGAAATCACACCAGATATCTTATGGTGAGTCATGTTACGGTGATGTGTACTAATTTATAGGTAAAGAAACAACACTCTAAAATATCATTTTTAATAATATTTAAATGTTAGTATAGTTAGTTAATTAATATTATCAAATTATTAAAAATATTTGATTTTTCTTATATTACTCTTAAAGTAACAAAAAAAAAAATATACTATATGACAATTAAACTCTAATATATAATATATAAATTTATTATATTAAATATTTTCTTCAAATCGTTGAATGACTTTTAAAACCTTATTATTTTGTATGACTAGATTTTCTAATGATATTTTCTAAGAATAATTTTTTCATCTTTGTTATTTCATCTACTACATATTTATCAATGTCTACGAATATATTATTATAATTATTAAATTTATAGTCATAAAATTAATTATCAAAAAATGTTTATTCATTTATGAGAGTTTATCTTTTTTAACTTTAAAGGATAGAGTACAAAAAAGATTTTTAATGTCACTTTAATTTAAAATGTTTATTATCATTCCAAAGAAAATTAGAAACTATAATATCTTAAATATTCTTTACAAGCTCTTAAACCTCATAAATTAAATATATCTGATAACTTACAAATTCTTTAATTATAGATATTTAAAAAATATAATATTAACAAAAATAATATGATGAACATTATAATTATTAAATATAATATACAAAATAATAAAAACATATTCTATATTATTGTAGACTACAAAATTAATGAATACTTTTTGACGGTAGACATTAATTTATGAATATTTAATAGTTATAGTATAAATATATATATATATACATTAACAGCAAAAACATATTAAAAGTTATCTATATTTTTAGTTTTGGTTTCAAGGGACAAAAGTATTCAGAAACAAAACTACACGTGGGATAACACATTCCAGCTAATATTCAAATTAACAACATTCAAAATAAAAAAGGATACACTAGATAAATTGACACTTCCAACATTAGGATCTAGACCAAATTTGGCAATATAGTCTTCAACCTGATTAATTTCTCTCATCACATGAGTTATACCAAAGTCACCATATTCCATTAGCACTATGATATCCTCCATAATTCTAAATTGAGGACGAAAATTAACACTTTTCAATTGAATTAAACTAGCTATGAGAGAGTCTAACTCAATCACCACCTTTGAATATCTTTGTCCACAAAATGAACAATTCCCCTATAAATAGTTTTTATTTTTGCTTTCAACACTATAGAAACTCCAAAGAAATCTATGCATATAATAAATAAAAAGAAGACTTGTTTTATAATGTAAACTGTACACATGTTAATTTTTGAGACATCCTTGAACTAGAGCAGTCTCCATGATACCACTGATAAAAGCTCCAGTTTCAACTTCAACAAATACATTATAACTACAAAAGAAATTTTCTCCGATTAATTTAGATTTAATTTTAATAGTTTAATATTTGTTCTTAATTTTCACCAATTAGAGTTTGTCGATGTTTCATCATATTACTGTAATATTATTTTTTTAGGAAACTTTGCCAACGTTTAAGTATTAGTGTAACTTGAGCTTATATTTTTACTTGAGTGGTGTGTTCTAATTTTTCTTTCACCTTCCCCTAATTATATAAAAGCTTCCCAATATTCTTTTTGAATGGAGGAAAGTTCTGAGTAAGAATAATAAAATTGAGAGGAAGATATGGCAGTAACTTCATGTGTGCCATATAAATGAAAAGAAAACACCACTTTGTTAAAAGAAAAAAACCACTAACAATTAACATTAATAGCATTACTAATTGATAAAGCAGAGATCGATATGTACGCATTATTACTCAGTAAGCATCCATGCAATATAACTTGGAAAAGAGACTACTTTAAAAAGCTAACATACATTTTGAAGGACAAGAATCTCAAACAATTAATAAATACATTCACACTCACACTCACATAACTCATAGCAGCAAAGAAAGCACTAAATGAAAAGCATTGGTGCACCACTCACAATACAAAAAGTCTCTTATTGCCATTGTTGAGAGATTGAGCTTCAACTAATTCATTGTGACACTAATTAACATATACTACCAAATGAAGTAAAAGATAGTTTGATACATGGATGATGACAATGAATGTTAAAGCAAATTTACAGCAGAGATAAAAACCACTAATTTAAAAAGCATGCGATGAGTTGGATGGAAGTGGAGATAATAAGATTCTCACACTTATAGCAAAGCAATGAACAACTTGAATATCTTTCTAGCTTCTTCTTTGTACTTCCTATACAAATACACAAAGCAATGAAAGCACTCTCTCACTTGAATGCATCTTCTTACTCTATAAATGCACAACTTCACTTCACAATTATCACAAAGCAGATCAAAACATTTTTACAAAGCAGATCAAAACATTTTTTTCATTGGTAGATTTTTAAAAACAAAAATAGTTTTGAAAACTGTTACGAGAGTTTAGCCTTGCTGTTTCTTTTGCCTTTTATTTAAGTTTAGTTATTTGTTGCTATTATTGTTTATTTATTTTATTTAAAAAACAAAACAGAATCCATTTGATTTATTTACACTTGTTTCATTGCATGTTTGGATATACACATTTTTTCTTGCGTGCATAGCTTGAACATGGAAGGGACATCTTTTGTATATCTTTTGCTTCTCCTTGTTAACATTTCTTCACTATTGCTACAATGTCACGGAACATCCAAGATGAGCTAAAGGCAAATAATATTCTTCATCTCTCTTTATGGTTCATATTTTACTTCTGTTCTTATTTATGATAAATGTTTGTTTTAAATGTAGACTTACATTGTCTACACCGGCAAGACTATGGACGATGAAGTTTCATCATTGGCCCGTCATCAAAACATGTTACAGGAAGTTGCAAGCAGGTCGAGTCTATTGGTTAAAAATACATAGCAAATATTTGAAAAATTTACTGCTTTAATTACTTACATAGTATACTTGACTTAATTACTTACCAGTTTTTTCTATTCACAATTTCAGCAAACAAGAATCAAAGTCTATACTCAAGCACTATAAACGTAGTTTTAGTGGCTTTGTGGCAGACTTAACAGAGGAAGAAGCTAATAAAATGGCCGGTAATAAAGAAATTATATATTTTTTAATTGAAAAATGACCAATCTTTTCTACTTAAATATTTGTATGTTTGTTAACCATTAAAATTGGTAATGCAGTGCATGAAGGGGTTGTATCTGTCTTTCCCAATGAAAAAAAACAAGTCCTCACAACAAAATCTTGGGACTTTATTGGTTTTCCAATAAATGTGGAGAGAGCACAACCAGAGAGTGACATTATTATTGGAGTAATCGATCATGGGATTTGGCCGGAGTCTCAGAGTTTCAATGATATAGGATTGAGCTCACCTCCTAGCAGATGGAAGGGACCCTGCCAAGCTTTTGATTTCCACTGCAACAAGTAATATGCTATAAATTCATAGTCAATTTTCCTAAAGTTGCAAAACAAAATTAGAAGATTAATCATTTTTATATATCATAACAGTGATGAGAATGACAATATCTATGGTTCATGTACAGGGTACCTCTCTGAATAATTTTGATCTAAAGGGAGAACTGTATCCTCTTATCTATTCCAGAGATGCACCGAATAAGGAAGCAGGCTTCGATGGAGATTCATCTAGGTATATTTTGCCTTCATATCTTTAAATTAAAATACAATTTAAAAAATTACAATTATGACAAACAAATGAAGGTGAAAATTTGTCAACAAATTAAAATATATATATATATATATCATCCATTTATTTCTTTTATTTAACAAAAAAACTGTAATGATTAAAAGATAATATATATATATATAAAAAAGGATTGGCACTAAAATGACATACTTTTACGGGGGAATTCAATAAATTTAACTCAATAACATTTAACATATTCAATTATGCTACAAAATTGAATTGCAGAATATTCTCAAAAATATGTAATTTGTTAATGAAATTGATCTAAAATTGCAGGAATTGCCCCATCAATTCATTGGATGAAAAATTGGTGAAAGGAAAAATTGTTCTCTGCGAAGGAAATGAAGGGGCACCAGAGGCTTTTAGAGTAGGTGCTGCTGGCCTCTTGATACAGGGGATAGCATATATAAATGTCGCATACAGTTTTCCTTTGCCTGCGTGTTATCTTCACACCAAGGATGCCACCAAAATACGCAAATACATACATTCTAAAAGGTATTAAATCAAAGTTCCTTATTCACTAACAATAATTTACAGAACCATACTCATCTAATTTTTATTGTATAAATCAATTTGCAGGACTCCAACTGCAACAATTTTCAAAACAAATGAGTTAAGAGATACTTTGGCACCCGAGGTGCCCTCTTTCTCAGGAAGGGGTCCAAACAATGTTACACTTGAGATTCTCAAGGTATCTTTCATATGAATTAATAAATTAAATACATCTTTATCATGTTAATTTTTTGTTAACATTTTTTTGTTTAATATTGCAGCCTGATTTAACTGCTCCAGGAGTAGATATTATAGCTAGTTGGCCTCTACATTCCCCAATTTCTGAAATTTTTGGTGAGAACAGAACATTAGAGTTCAATATTGTGTCAGGAACATCAATGTCCTGTCCACATGTTTCTGGTGCAGCAGGGTACATCAAATCTTTTCATCCTACATGGTCACCTGCTGTTATCCGTTCAGCTCTAATGACAACAGGTAATTGAAATGAGTAGTTTCACACCTCAACCAAAATGTGCATGCATTAAGAAAACTAAACTTATCCCCTGCTTAGTTTAATTAATATTTGAAAATAGTTGTCTTTTACAAAGTTGAATCTTTATTATAAATAGGTGAGGAGTTTAAATTACACTTCTCTTTCCTTTTATATTAAAATATGTATTCTCTTGAAAAATAAGTACATTTATACTTCACTTTATTTTAAATTTTTAATACATTCAAACTTTTATGTTTGTTTTGTCAATTTTTATTGTCAGTATTATTAGTTTATAGTACTGAACTCATTTTGTCAACTAAAAATTATAAACAATAAAAAAAAATTAGATAAAACTTAAAGTTAATAAATTTAAAATTAATTTATCTTTAAAGTTATAAATAAATAATAAAGTACATAGTTTGGTACAAGTGATACTAACAATTGTAGATTAAGAAGATTTTTGAAGGATTTTTCAAAATTTTCTACTACTTTGAGGTCAATATAGTTTACTTAGTATATCTTAAGCTAATATAAAAAAGAAAACATTGTGTATGACTTGTGTTGCAGCGAAGCAGATGAGTCCCACTTATAATCAAGATGCAGAATTTGCTTACGGAGCAGGCCAAATTGACCCTGTTAAGGCTGTGAATCCCGGCTTGGTATATGATGCCACAGAAATAGACTACATAAGCTTTTTATGTGGACTAGGCTACAGCCAGTCAGTTTTACAGCTAATCACAGAGGATGTCATTAGTTGCTTCGACACTGTATTAGCAAGGGATTTGAATTATCCATCATTTGCTCTCAAAGCTCCACGCCCCAAACATCACCTAAGTGGAAGCTTTAAAAGGACTGTTACAAATGTTGGATTACCGATGTCGATATATAGAGCAATTGTGACAGTACCTAAAGGACTCACTGTTTCAGTAAACCCCAGTGTTTTGTCGTTCACTTCACTGGGAGAAAAAAAAACATATGTTCTCACCATAGAAGGAAAACTAAAGAAGTCTATCAACTCGGCTTCTTTAGTTTGGGATGATGGAAATTTTCAAGTAGGGAGTCCAATTATTATTTTTGATGAACGAGCAGAGAAAGGCGAGAGTACAAAATTATATTGTATAAATTTTATTTATATTGTAATTTTTAATTTACTATTTTATATCATTATTGAATAAATGGTATTCTTTGTTCAAAAGAAATATTGTACATCATTATTGAATAAATTGTATTCTTTGTTCAAAAGAAATATTGTACGCTTGTTAAAAAAATAAAAATTCATATTGTTCTTTGAATCATGATCTGGCTCGTAATATTTCATTAGGCTCACATATAATATTGCAAACAGAGCCACAAAATATAAACGACAAACAAAATAAGTTATTAAAAGAGTGTTGGTTTTAATGTTTTTTTTTTTTGGTCATGATTGAGTTGTGCATATTAGGCCCATATCCTGTCTTGGACTCTGTTTCTTGGTTTTAAAGCAAAAATTGTGGTATAATATTTTGTTGGTTCGATAATCCGATTGAAACTGAACATAGTGAGAAGAAGATGGAAGCACAGGTGGTTGGCTTGATTTGAAGGAAGTTATTTTTTTTTAGTTATGTTAGTGCAGATTAAATGTCTAGTTGGGTATATGTTATTAAATATTACTGGAAATAAAATAATGAGAGAGGAGTGTGATATTTCACTTCTTTGTGCTTCTGAAAGTAAGTTCAATATATTATGGTGCTTACATAACATAATATTAGCATCATGATGAATTTCACTTTTTCAAAGACAAAATATGATATCTAAGATATTGACAAAGATTATATCTATCATTATGCTTTCAATTAATTTGGCATTTTACAAATCGCCGGAGGTTTAACCTCTATATTCGTTGAGCACAACGACTTGCATGATACCATGACTAAGAATATAGAATATATAAACCACCACATAGATATCCATCATCTTTTTTTGGTAAGTATATTCAGTTATTTCCAAATCATTCAAAGGATTTGAGAAACAAGAAGCATACCATGTTTTTAAGCACAATCAAAGAGGGATTTGAGAAATTTGGGGATTGAGAGAAATGAGTGATTTGAAACCGTCACAAGTTGTCTGTTGCAATCTTCAAAATTTTGTGACAGAGAGGAAAAGAGAGAGTTTTATTCTAAGTGAGGGAAAACTAAAGGGATGGATGAGAGTGGAAGTCAGCAATAAAAATAATTAATTAGATACTCACCTAAACGGCCGCCGTGAGTGAGGGTTAGGGGAAAAAATGAGTCTAGGAAAATGAGATGGATGGGGTCACGGAAAAATAAAAATAAAGAAATTTTACTTTAAAAAATAAGTAAAATATTTAATTTTGCAAAATTAGAAAGGGTGAATAAAATAAAACAACTATGTTGTATTTGTCATATTTAATTTAGCGTCGCACAAACCGGCAGCGCTACGCGCTAATGATTTTAGAAAACAAAAAAAAATTTATGTACTAGCATGCGCTGATCCAATGTTAAATTGATGCTAACTAACATCGGTATCGCAGGCTGACATTAAATTTGACAGCTTAATTTATAAGAGGGTAGTGTATTTTAATGACTAACTTTGTGCGGTCGCAGCAAATAGTGAGTCGTATAGTACTACAAAATATTTTCAACTATGATAAGATTTTTTCGAGTGATTATAATACCAACTCTTTAGCTGGTCAGTACGAAATATTTTCTTTTATTGATGATCATAATTATCAAGTTTATGGTTTTATATAATTTACTATTCAATATATTTATCTACGGCTAATCATGTTAGTTTTTTTTATAAAAAAATGTGATGAACATTTTGACTAATTTTGAAATTCATAAAGCATACGAGACATAATATTTTTATATTTTTCAAATATTATATTTAGTTCCACGTAAAATTTATATTTTTTTCAAATAATTATATATAACATGTCTATATCATTTTTAATAATATATTAATTACATATATCTTTTCGCGTATTATATATATATATATATATATATATATATATATATATATATATATATATATCATAGATACTATTTTAATTATATATTAAATATATATTTATATCTTTTATATATTTTTTTTTATGTATATATTTTGATATTTAAGTTTAAGGTTACATTATTTGGTCGATATGTGGACTACCTTAATTTATTTATTGCTAACAAAGATAAAGTATTTATAAGGTAAATTTACTATTTATTTTTTAGTTTATAAAGTCGAAAATATTATTTATATTATGATATTTTTTTAATTTTTATTGACTATTATTTATATATTCAATTGATGTTAAATTTCTAAGACATACAAACCTTCATAAAAAATAAATTACCTTTAGATTAATTACAAATAATATTTTGTTTCTTTAATATTAATAAATATACAATATTATTACTACTCGTTGTATTTAAATTCTCAAAACAAATACTCAACCAAATTGAATTCAATCCAAAATTTTCAACTGCAATAACTTTGAAAAAACTATATTTAACTATTTTATTATTGAGTTAACTAATGTTGTATACATTATATTTAACAAATTTTAACATTAAATATTTATTAATAATATTTACTATTTATTATCAACAAAAATATATTTTTCTAAGTAATAAAAAAAACCTAAAATATTATTTACATATTCCACATCTTCTATCAAAATAACTAAACATATTAATATTAATATTATTAAAGTGATATGGCTGAGGTGGAAACTGGAAATATAACAATTGAACATATTTAATTTAAAATATAAGTAAGTCAAATAACATAGAAATGTAAACCAAATACATTGAACAGATTTAATTCATTTATATATATATATATATATATATATATATATATATATATATATATATATATATAAATGAAGTTGATGCAATTATTTTTACAAAACCCTACACTCAAAGAATGTCTCATTCTCAATTCGTTTATGTTTGCATTCATATTGTTTTGGTGTCATCGACCACACATCATCATTGTTTCTAAGTTTATTTTTGATTCTTAACAAACTAACAATAGAGATTACAGATAGATGATGCAGAACAAAAGAGAAAGACGGAGAAGAACATAGGAGAAAGACGATAAAGAACGAATGAGAGACTATGCAGTGAAGAGATAACGGGAGAAGAGACAAAATTTAATTATTTTTTTTAAATAATTTAATAAATAAATATTAATTATTATAAAATAAAACAAAAGTTTTAAACTTTAAATTTTAGTGATGTTAAATTTAAAATATGGACAAATATACTCATTATTTTCAATTGATTTAATTTAATACTATCAAAATATTTTCAGTTGTACCATAAAAATTCCAAATCTATTATCTATATATATATATTTAAAACAGACTCCAGATGCCACCTCATCATATTTTCCAACCTCATCATATTTTGTCACTTCATCATATTTCATCCACATCAGCCAAAAAGCTGATGTGTACCTCTTGAGAGTACCCCTCCTCTTTCAACAACTTCTCATCTTCCTTCCACAATTTCTAATATTATTTTATTAAAAATTTATATATTATATTATTTTATAATTAATTTATTATAAATATTTAAAACAGACTCCAGATGCCACTTCATCATATTTTCCCACCTCATCATATTTTGCCACTTCATCATATTTCATCCACATAAGCCAAAAAACTGATGTGTACCTCTTGAGAGTACCCCTCCTCTTTCAACAACTTCTCATTTTCCTTCCACAATTTCAAATATTATTTTATTAGAAATTTATAAATTATATTATTTCATAATATATTTATAAATTATAAAATTATTTTACAATTAATTTTTAATTTATAAATTATTTTACAATTTGATAATAATTTATAATTTATGTTATTATCAAATTATTTTATAAGTTATTTTATAATAAATTTATAAATTATTTTATAGTATTATTAGTCATTTACCAATTGTAATAATTTATATTATTAGTCATTAAATTCAATGAAAAAAATCACCTAATCACTCATAAATATCGACATAAATATGCTATTTATCTAATCCTCCTTATAATTATATTATTCCACATATGATGAGTAATGATTTTATACGTTAAAAATTCAATTACTCATTAATGTCAATCCATTTAAAATTACTTTCAATTTATGTCAATCCATTTTTTTTAATAACATTTTATAAAATAAAAATATATATTCTATTTGACATAAAAGACACAAATTTATTAAAAATAATCATAAAATACGAATATATAAAAAATTATTAAAAAAGTTACTTCCAATTATTAAAATACACAAATTTATTTAAAATTATAATATATATGACTATATTAAAAAATATAATGAACCAACATTTACTATATATGTGTTTTGAAAAAATATGTTAACACTATATGTTTATCAATAAAATTATATATTTATAATTGAATGATACTTTTTATTTTAATTTTCCATATTATAATGATAATTTGAATATTAAAAAATAAATGAAAAATTAAGTATTGCATAAAATTAAATTATTTCTTAATAGAAAAAAATTGTTGGTACCTATCAACATAACTATAATTTAATTGCACAAAAAATTAGTTAAAACTTTTAAATACCTAAAATTGATTTGAGTATAAGCAAATCTTTAATCTTAAATAAAATAAATTTCAAACTATTGATGAAATATATTCAATAATTTTCTTTTACAACAACTTCTCATACTCGCCATTAAAACATCAAACTAATAAAAAAAAAATTGTAATGATTTTATACGTTAAAAATTCAATTACTCATTAAAAAATTTACTTCCAATTAATAAAATACACAAATTTATTTAAAATTATAATATATATGAATATATTAAAAAATATAATGAACCAACGTTTACTATATATGTGTTCTGAAAAAAATATGTTAACACCAAATTTTTATCAATTAAATTATATATTTATAATTGAATGCTATTTTTTATTTTAATTTTCCTTATTATAATGATAATTTTAATGTTAAAAATAAATGAAAAATTAAGTATTGCATAAAATTAAATTATTTTTAATAGAATTTATTTTTGGTACCTATCAACATAACTATAATTCAATTGCACAAATAATTAGTTAAAACTTTTAAATACCTAAAATTGATTTAAAGTTTAAGCAAATCTTTAATAACATAAATTTTTAAACTCTTGATGAAATATATTCAATAATTTTTTTTACAACAACTTCTCATGCTCGCATCTAAAACATCATATTAATAAAACAAATAAATTTAGACTTTAAATTATAAAATTATTTTACAATTATTTATAATAAATTTATAATTTATTAATTATTTTACAATTTGATAATAATTTATAATTTATATTATTATCAAATTATTTTATAAGTTATTATATAATAAATTTATAAATTATTTTATAGTATTATTAGTCATTTACGAATTGTAATAATTTATATTATTAGTCATTAAATTCAATGAAAAAACCACCTAATCACTCGACATAAATGTTATTTATCTAATCCTCCTTACAATTATATTTTTCCATTTATGGTGAGTAATGATTTTATACGTTAAAAATTCAATTACTCATTAATGTTAATCCATTTAATATTACTTTCAATTTATGTCAATCCATTTTTTAGTAACAATTTATAAAATAAAAATATATATTCTATTAGACATAAAAAGACACAAATTTATTAAAAATAATCATAAAATACGAATATATAAAAAATTATTAAAAAGTTACTTCCAATTATTAAGATATACAAATTTATTTAAAATTATAATATATATGAATATATTAAAAAATATAATGAACCAACGTTTACTATATATGTGTTCTGAAAAAATATATTAACACTAAATTTTTATCAATTAAATCATATATTTATAATTGAATGCTATTTTTATTTTAATTTTTCTTATTATAATGATAATTTGAATGTTAAAAAATAAATGAAAAATTAAGTATTGCAAAAAATTAAATTATTTTTTAATAGAATTTATTTTTGGTACCTATCAACATAACTATAATTCAATTGCACAAATAATTAGTTAAACTTTTAAATACCTAAAATTGATTTAAAGTATAAGCAGATCTTTAATCTTTAATAAAATAAATTTCAAACTCTTGATGAAATATATATTTAATAACATTTTTTAAAATAAAAAATATTATATAGTCAATCATATTTTTAAATTTTAACATCTTATTTTTGGGTTTGTATTTTACATTTTATTTCATCAAATAAATACAAGTACCATTAAATGTTGAAAAATAAATTGACAATCAAAGTATAACGAGTCAAACAATTATCATATATAATAAGTTATCATACCAATTTTACAAAAAATTTAAAAATTAAATTAGATGATTATCATAAAATACGAATATATAAAAAATTATTAAAAAGTTACTTCCAATTATTAAAATATACAAATTTATATAAAATTATAATATATATGAATATATTAAAAAATATAATGAACCAACGTTTACTATATATGTGTTCTGAAAAAATATATTAACACTTAAATTTTTATCAATTAAATCATATATTTATAATTGAATGCTATTTTTTATTTTAATTTTCCTTATTATAATGATAATTTGAATGTTAAAATATAAATGAAAAATTAAGTATTGCAAAAAATTAAATTATTTTTTAATAGTATTTATTTTTGGTACCTATCAACATAACTATAATTCAATTGCACAAATAATTAGTTAAAAACTTTTAAATACCTAAAACTGATTTAAAGTATAAGCAAATATTTAATCTTTAATAAAATAAATTTCAAACTCTTGATGAAATATATATTTAATAACATTTTTTTTAAAAAAAAATATTAAATAGTCAATCATATTTTTAAATTTTTACATCTTATTTTTGGGTTTGTATTTTACATTTTATTTCATCAAATAAATACAAGTACCATTATATGTTGAAAAATAAATTGACAATCAAAGTACAACGAGTCAAACAATTATCATATATAATAAGTTATCATACCAATTTAACAAAATATTTTAAAAACTAAATTAGATTATTGTGATAAACATGAATTTTCCTCATTTTAATTTTCTTAATCATATTCAATTATTACAAATCAATAAAGTAATATTATAAGATAACTATATTTATAATACATAAAATATTACTTATAAAACTTATAAAATTATTTTACAATTATTTATAATAAATTTATAATTTATAAACTATTTTACAATTTGATAATAATTTATAATTTATATATATTTATAAATTATAAATAATTATAAATAATTGTAAATTAAAAATTACTTTACAAATAATCATAAAATACGAATATATAAAAAATTATTAAAAAATTTATTTCCAATTTATTAAAATCTATTATCTATCATACATATTTAAAATAGACTTCCGATGTCACAACAACTTATTTTTTTTTTTACAAACTCTTGATGAATATATATTCAATAATTATTTTATATAACAACTTCTCATGATCGCAATTAAAACATCATACTAATAAAACAAATAAATTTAGCTACGCTACAATATAATTCAATATTAACATTTTTTTACATCTTATTTTTTGGTTTGTATTTTACATTTTATTTCATCAAATAACTACAAGTACCATTATATGTTGAAAAATAAATTAATAATCAAAGTACAATGAGTCAAACAATTATCCTATATAATAAGTTATCATACGAATTTTACAAAATATTTTAAAAATTAAATTAGATGATTGTGATAAACATGATTTTCCTTCATTTTAATTTTTCTTATCATATTCAATTATTACAAATCAATAAAGTAATATTACAAAATAACTATATTTATAATACATAAAATATTACTTATAAAACTTATAAATAATTGGTAGTTCCACGTCATCTTCCTTTGGTCAACTTCAATTGACATCTCATCGGCGACAAAAATCACATATAAAGAATTTAAAAAGTAGAAAATTTTATCGGAATTCAAAGTAAAATATTGGTATTTTTATAATGATTAAAAATTTATTTAATTTTATAATTTTTATAATGTTCTTTTTGGGTTAAATAAATGTTTAATCTTTATAAAAATTTAATTTTTTTTAGTCTCTTTAAAAAATTTAACATTTTTTAATTTTAAAAAATTATTATATAAATATTTTTAGTCTCTCTTAGAATGTCATTTTATAAACAAGAAAACAATATTGCACAAAGTTCTTTCATAAAACAGTAATTCAAAATTTGATTTTTAAATTCACATTTTTTTTGTTACTTTCATCTTAGATTTATAACATTTAAAAATTTTATATTTAATTTATTTTAAATTAAAAATTTCTAAATTTTTATGGAAATTTTTTTATAACGTTTTAAACGTCTATGTAAAAAATTATTAAAAAATTTAAAAATTCAAATACAATTAAGCACATTTCTTTTCAAATAAGGAAACTATTCCAAATTTAGGTATAGGGTAAAATCAAACACAACTCATTTTACTCAAGTGATTTTATTCTTAAAAATTATTTGGTTTCTTGATGATGTTGTGTATTAGTTATTTTGATATTTGGAAGGATTTTATGCAATTATAGTATCTTATGATTATTTTTATAATTTTGATATTTTCATTAATTGTATATTTATAAATATATATTAATTATTAAAAAAATAGTAAAATAAATTACACTATATTTTTGGAAAAAATTAAGGTTGTTATTTTTAAAAAAAAAATTCATCATTAACAATTAAATTAAAAAAAGAAATGTGGGTAATCCAATACCTAACTCAACTCAATTTAGAAATGACTAATTTGATTCAACCCAATCCAATATTGTATCATAATGGTTTTTTTTATCATACCCAACCCAATATTTCCTACAATGTGTATTGAATTAATCTCTCTCGACCAGAAAAATGAACTAAAAGAAATTGAATAAATTAAAGAGTTTCAACTTTCAATAAGTAGATAAATATAGGCTAAATTATATTTGTGGTTCCTTAACTTAATTTCAGGTAACGTTTTAGTCCTTTATCTTTTTTTTTTTCTTTCCGATTTAATCCTTTATTCCTAACAATATCAAATAAAGTATGAAAATATGAGTTTATTTGAAGATTTGTGTTACGAATTTGATGAAATTTGTATTATATTGAAGAATATAATTAATTTTATGAGTTTTGATTGAATTTTCTTTTAAATTTTTGTATAAAAAAGCATATCATTATTGAAATTTTAAAACATAAAATATCAAATTGTCACTTAAAATTAAAATAAAGGACTAAGTCGGGAAAAAAAAAATATAAATGACTAAAACGTTACCTGAAATTAAGTTAAGGAACCACAAATGTAATTTAGCCATAAATATATTTATTTTAAATTTATAAAGTATTTGGTGGCCAAAGCTGACCCAAGGGTAAGACTATTAGAAACAAATATTTTAGGCCTCCAAAAATAACAAATTTTTTATTTAATAAAATGTTTTAATTTCTTTTTACTTAATAAAAATGATTCACATTCTAATACTATTAAAAATAAAAAATAATAAAATCTTATATAAATTTAATATTGTTTCAATAAATATTAAATTAAATAATTTTATTATTAATTGTAAAAAATATTATATATTAATTTAATAAATAGTTTTATATTATAAATTTTAAAAGATCTTACATTTAAATGCGGTTTATGTGTCTGTATACGGTAAATCAGCCCTTTTGGTGGCAGTAAAATCTAAGAACATATTATCGAAATACATATTTCAATTGATAATTTGCGTGTATAAATAAACAATTAATATCACCAATTTTAAAATTATATGTTTATATTTTTTATTATCAACAATGCTATTTGGTTACGAAGTAAGAATTCACATTGTTTTTAAAAAAGGAGCAAACATTTATGTTTCATGAGGAACTTTTTTCGAACAAATAACATTTTTCATCTTTTATACATCCCTAAATCATATCAACAAATCTCTAATTTTTTTTAAGTAACAAAGAGTATATGTACTCATAAAGTCTCGACTGTACCACAAACCATCCATCCACCAGCCCAAAAAAAAAGGGTTCAATTTGGCTTATGAAAAAGATATAGGACTAGCATAGTACTTGTATTAAATTTACTTTTACTATATTATTTATTTAAAGGAAGCAACCAAAAGTGAATCACAATCATGTACCATCTTATTGTTCTCTATATGCAAGAACTTTGCAAAAAGACCTACTAAAGGGGCAGTATTGTAAGTGCATGCCTCAGTTTGCATAAAATTGCTTCTTCTATCTTCAAAATTGTCTTCCCAATCGGGCCCACCAACCAAAGCCCCAATCAAAACATTAGGATTAGGATCCTCACTACTATACCAATTATCATACCCTTGAGTACACCCAATAAACCCTTTATTCTCCTTATATGACATAATGGATGCTCCTCTATGATGGACCCTTTTAGGGTAACTAGGCCCAAAGCCCACTAAGTAGCTCATGTTCATTGGGTTAGAGCCCAAAATGTAATCAACTTGTGATTTAGCAAAACTTAGAATTTCTTCATGATCCACAATTCCCTCATGGCATGTGAGCTTTTGATTTGTGTTTTTGAGAAAATCAGAATATATTGTTAGTAAAAATGATGCTGTTGAAACATATTGCATGTTGTTCCATTGTCTTATGTATAGTAATCCAGCTGGAGTTCGTTCCACATTGCTTCCATTGATGTTTTTGTTGAGACATGAGCATATATAGTACTCTGCTTTTGATCTATATTGTTCAAGTATATCAATATGCTTCTTGTGTTTTGCTTGGCTTAAAAACTGCAAAAACATGGCATTAATTGTAGTTAGATTGCAACAAATACTTTGTATCTCTTACCCTAGTAATCCATCTGGCTTATATATAAAAAGGAAAAACAAAAATCACTAGGACTAAGAAGATTCATTTGGTGTTTTAATTTTTTTTTAAATTACTAAAGTAATTTTGATATTAAATATTTTCACATCTACTATTATGAACATTAATTCCATTTTTAATAAAAATAAAAGGATTTAAAGATATTTAAACAATAAATACATCTTAAAACTCGTAACTTTTTCTTATATTTGAGGCTAATTTTTTAATTATATTAAGGACAGGAGGTAGTAATAAATAGACATGTGAGGAATATATATGTGCTTTAATTTTATGTTTCTATTCAACTCAATTCATTTTCCTTTCTTGAAAATTTTATTGTATACCCCATAATTATACTTCTGCCCCACAAATCACCCCAAAATCCAAATTTACCTATGATTATTTAAAAAATAAATAAATAAATAAATTTACTATCCAATAAAGTTGTAAATATATTTTAAAAATTCAAAATCTAAATATTTTAGAACACAAATGTTTTCCAAAAAACAAAAATTAAATTTTCCAAACAAAAATATTTCAAAAATTTAAATTTAAAATTTTATTATTTTAGTAAACATAAATTAAATTTATCAAAAGTTTTTTTTAAAAAAATTTAATGTTCCAAAAAATATGTCTCTTAAGTTTGCCGATAACAATAATATTTTTTGTTTTGAAAAATTACTGGAGTACATTCATATACTTAATGTACATTTTTAGAGAAATAAAAATAAAAAGTGATGTGAAATGTTAACAATGTTTATATATACTTTGAGTATATTTTAAAAGAGATAAATAATAAATAGTAATGTAATATATTAAGTTATTAACAATATGATAAAAGTGAAAGATAGAAAGAAAAAAAATAAGACGTTGAATATGAATAAAAAAATTGTGGGCGTTATTGTGTTTTTTTATATAGAAAGGGGGTTTCTATACTTTTGTTAAAAAGAACTGCACCATGTTGGTGCGCAGAGTATCTATTTATAATTTTCAATACTTTTGGCTTCTCTAACATTTGGCTCAACCATAAGCAACATCACTTTAATTACACATTGATGCAAAGCTAGAGCACCACCAGGCAGCAGCACGTGCTCTTGTGCTTGGGTACACTTTTAATAGTTTTCATTTTATGATGCCTAAAGATCATAATAATACAACAATATACTTTAATTCATCCATACTCCATGAATCACATTGTAAAGCCAAATCTAGAAAAAGTTTGATAGAAATAAGCCACTCCACATGGAACAAAAAGAAAAAGTTGAGGAAAAAAAATATCACACACACCATGAACTAAATTACTAGTATATAAAAGTAAAATTTTAAGTTATAGTGAAAATGATGGTTTTAAATTACAATTACAATCACACACTAAATCTTTATATTGCAGATAACTACAACATCTAAGATAAAATACTAAAACTTTGGACAATGAAATTAAGGAAATTTTACCTGAGAAACTAAGATTTGTAGACCAGCATACTTAACGTCCCAACTGAATTCTGAAATGGACCAACCAGTGCCACCAAAGATATTAGCATTGGAAATGACATACTCTAAGTACTCTTCTTTGTCGGTGGCTTTGTATAGCCACGTGGCAGCCCACAACAACTCATCCATGTATCCACTCACCGACGCATAGTAACTTTTCACTGCTCCAACACTTGCATCATATTTTCCTCTATATTTATCAGCAAACTCAAACAACTACATTCACAAAACAACAAAATACCATTCATTTCAATAATCAACTTTATTACTGCATGATTTTCAAAAGCCAAACATCCTTAATATTTTCAAACAAAAAGACGGTACAACAATTATTAATTATAGTACACACTCAAAACCAAATCAAATCAACTCAACAACATTAACATATAACTCAACGTACAATATCAATATTGTTAAATTAAATATTTTTACAAATTCGAAACTCCACTTTCTATATCTTATCTCACATTATTAATGATGTTTACTATTTCGTGTTTAATTACTGATACAACACTAATACATATTATATATTAAATCACTTTCATTTCATTGTCAACATATTAATGTCTAATATCTATGTGATCACGCTACAACGCCAAACTCTTTAATTTCAAATACAAGCAAAAATAAATTTAAGAAAGTTGATGTATTTATTATGTAAAAAAAATTGATGTACGTAGTACCTGTTGAGCATGGTGTAAAAGTAAGGTAGAGTAATGTGGATTTATTTTCCTAAACACAATGGAAGCAGATGCCAAAGCTGCTGCAGTCTCTCCAGCTAGATCTGAACCAGGATTCTTCTCATCAATCTTGAATGCTCTCCTTGATGTTGTCATGTCCTCTGCTCTTTGCCAACAATAGTGATCAGTGTCACCATCTCCCACCTAATAAAAAAAACATTTAATTAAACATCTTCATTAATTTCATAACACATAATTAATAGTATCTCTCTTTAAACAGTGGACTTGAATTGAATTGAATTACCTCTGCCCACAACACATTTGGACTAGTGTGAGCTTTGATGAAATAATCACTTCCCCATTTAATTGCTTCCATTGTGTGTTCTAATTCACCAGCACTTTCAATTTCTTCCCAATATTCTATAACACTCCATGAAAGCATTGTCACAGTAAATGCCATTGGTAAACCAAATTTCACATGATCCCCTGCATCATAATACCCTCCAACCAAATCCACCTACACATAAAAAAGATTCAATTTTTAACTTGAATTAAAAATACCCTTTAAGTGAAAACACATGAATTAGATATTTGACATGTAAATGAATTTTGGGTTTTTGAGAATTTGAGCTAACCCCTTGTTCTAGACCATCAATGAGGGCAGAATGGTCACGCCATGTGACACGTTGGTTGTAAGGTAACCTCCCTGAACGTTGTGCTTCAAAATAAAGGACACTCTTTGAAAGTGCATCACCATAATCAAAAGCTTGTGTAGTAGTAGTAGTAGTAAAGATGTTGAAGAAGAAAAGGAAAAGACAACAATGTTGTACAAGTAATGAGATTTTGGAAGCTCCAAATTGGTGCTTCTTATGTAATTGTTGTTTCTTTTCCTCCATTGTTGTTTCCTCTTCAAACTCCTAAACAAAATTTTTAGAAGTGAATGAAGGGAATAGAGAAAAGAGAAAAAAAAAGTGGAGGCTTAAAACATCACACTAGACTATAGCACACAACACAATTGGTTTGAAGTGTCATTTATAGGTTGAGATGAGATGTGTCTATAAATATGAATTTGGATTCTCTATACTATCACATAAATTGAATTTAGTGGTAAGGAAATTGTGGATCGTTGGATTGAGATAGGAGATTTAAAAATATAGAGATTTTAATTTTATTACATGATTAAAAATATTAAGTTTGAATCTAAACCGTTTAATTTAAATCTAACAATTATTGATGTTTGATCTAAGTGAATGCAGAAAATTTAGACGGAAAGGAATCAAAGTTCGTACATATCGGTTTGGTTCCTTTTGGTAAAGTACCCCACAAATTGAGAATGTGAAACTCTCTCTATCACTTTTATATTAATTATTACGGCAAGTTTTATGGTGTTTATGTTGTGCAAGTGAAAGCATATGTTGTATAATGTACAACTATATTTTCATCGTTAGATAATAAGTTTTATTATTGAATTAAGTGACTTATGGACGGTTGAATTTAGTAATCTAATGGTGAAAATGAGTAGATGGTGCAACGATATTTTTCTTGTGCACAATAGAAAAAACTTAATTGTTACTACTTACACACATACTTTGTCTAGTATCAAATTAAATATAAGTAAAATTAAGGTCAAAATCCATTATATTTCTTTGACTTATTTTATTTATATTTAAGACAAGAGGGAATATATGTACACTATTTATGACTCTATATGTAAGACTCTCTTAAATTAGTAAATAAATAATTATTTCAGTTGAATAGTTAAAAGATGTTTTATAAAAAGAGATTAAAAAAAAGAATCTCAAGAAAGTTTTAAAATTAAAACAAAATATAGTTAATTATAAAGAATGTAAAATATTTTAAAAATTAATTATAATTTTTAAATCAATAAAGTGATTAACTATAATTATAAATATTTTTAAAGTCACACGTATATAATTTATTTATAGAGTAAATTTCGCACCAATATTTAAGCACTTAGAGTTGTATGTCTCTATGTGCACGAAATAAGGAAATCAACCTGGATCTGTTGTGAAAAGTCCAAAGCAGCTATTTACTCCATTTATTACATGATCTTGTTTTTAGTTTTGAATTTTGACTTTTGAGAGAGCTATTTGAAAGATGTATAACAACTATGCATGTCAGCATCTGTAAGCTTCTAAGTCATTTCCTTAGCTTGATGTCTAAGGAACAATGGCCAGGCCGGATAATAATAATAATAATAATAATAATAATAATAATAATAATAATAATAATAATAATAATAATAATAATAATAATAATAATAATAATAATAATAATAATAATAATAATAATAATAATAATAATATAATAATAATTTCAGGCTTAGCACATATTAATATTTTTCATTAAGTAATTCTTTCTTTTTATATAATTAGTTAAGTCATTCTAATTACTAATAGAATTCTCAAAAAATAAATTAATATTAGAAAAAAAATACCCATGACTGTTTCTTCTAAAAACTAAGAGAGGTAGTATTTTAATTTAATTGAATATTTTCTAGTCTTATATTTATTTAATAATACCTTGAGGAGCACTAGTCAATCTTTAATGATGACTGTTTAGTAAATATTGGTCAACCTTAATAGCATTGGACATGAATATTTAATAAAGTTCATAAAATGTTTTAAATAGTGGTACGATCAATATTTTAACGTTAACATACAAACACAATGTTGGACCAATCAAAAAGTTGTTGGCACTGTTAAATCAAGTATTTAGTTGAAAAAAATGGAGGATGGGTGAAAAAGCAACCTTAAACAATGCTAGTCATTTGCAAATAGTGGATTGCTACATTTTCTTGGTGTTTTATTCTCTTAACAAATGTTATGAAGACAATATTAAGTAGCAATAATGTCACTATACACAAATTTTAAGCCGACTAAAAAAGTGGATCTTTTATGGGAAAAGTTGGTTACTTTCTTGCATCAAAAGCAATTGCCATGCCATTAAGAGATTACGTTTGCATGCCTTGGTACTGCCAAAAACTCGTACTTTGAAAATTATTTGAAGGAAACCGTGGCTACACTTGATGCAACTTCAGCTCTTTTAGAATTATCATAAGTTATTTTACATTATCAATGTTTTTTTTATTCTACAACTCTACTTCTTTTTGCTCATGATATGGTGATGATAATCATCATAACCATGTTTTTCAATATCTAACATGCTTTGCTTACTTATAATTGAAAAAAAAAAAAACCACTCTCTGTTTTTTATTTATAAATAAAAATATTAATGTATTTAATTTAAATTAAATATTATAACATTTTTGTTTATAAATAAGAAGGTATAATTGATTATTGGAACAAGCTCCCATTTCTTTGCATACTTTTTATTTGTCGGCAGTGTAATACTAACCACAACTAGGTAGGAGAGGGACACCGTCTCAAAGAACTTCGACCATAGTATATTCTTTCATCTAATTAAATATCATATAACTATTTTAATCGATAGAAATCTCTTATATTTTTGTGTAAGATATATAGCCGACATAGTCTAGTTAATTAATATATTATCACATAATCATTTTAAAGTGAAATATAAATAAAAGTCATAGTTAAAAAATTCATATATTAACTTTTTAAATATTATATTGTTTATATTCTATTAGGAGGAAATAATAATTTAAAATAAATTATGGTTGACATATCGTTTATCACTGTCAATTTTATGTACGAAGATTTGATTTGTACGTAGGAGTTGTTGAACGCGCAGTGATGAGTGAATTGTCACAGAAATAAACATGTGTAGATTTTGGTCATGAATTGTAAGAAAGTGTATGCATAATTAGATTTATAGAGCAAACAACAAGCGGTCTAATCTTCCCTAAAGTTATAAGTTTTATTTATGGATATGTATATATAGTATGGGAGTTGAGTTTTGGAAAGAAATAAATGAAAACTTATTTTCCATTTATAAATTAAAGAAATTATAAAATATGTTTAAAATCAATTAAAAAATTGTTGAAATATTATAGGATTATTTATGAATTATGAGCATTCTTTGTTTTTTTACATTGTTAAATATATGTCGAAAAATAAATTTAGTCATCCAAATTAATTTTTTTAAACTTAATTTTGAAACATATATCTTATAAAAATTACTCTTTTATGATTGAATATTTGGATTCTTATTAAAATTAAATTTTCAAATAGGGTCAAGTGAAATATGGGGAAAAAATCCATAGTATTAATTATCAGACATTTATTATAAAAAAAATTATTAAGTTACAGAGTATTAATCTTTATATATTATTAAGGTTCGTTTAAATCACTTGATAAGATATAACATCCGATAAAAATAAAATATAATAATAATATAATAAACATTATCATATATTATGTGTTTGATACACGCACGATAACCATTAAAATAATAATATTTTATTTTGTAATGTATTTTAATACACATTTCATTATGACATTATATAATAAATATTATATTTAAATAACAAAATTAACATGGTGAACAATTACATATTAGTTTCTTTTAAAATTAATTTATTATATTTTAAATATTATAATTAAAAAATACTAAAAACTTAAATAAGTAGTGAAATAATTTTATATTTAAAACTATCAACTGACACTACTAAATAAATAATTTTTTTTTTTTAAATCACGAGTAACCAAATAATTCTATTTTATTTATAGAATATAAATAAATATATGATATATATTATATGTAAATAAAAAAGTACCTTTGTAAATAAATTATATTTATTTTAAAATTTCAATTTATTTTTATAATTTTGAATATTAATTTATTAAATTATATAAAAATATAAAACTAACATTGTGATAAAATCAAATATATTTTTTCAATTAATTATTAATATTTATTTTTAAATTTAATATCAAATTCTATTAATTATTTTTATATTTATATTTGATTAGGTTTATATTTTTATATTTTATTTTAAATTAAATTTTATAAAAGTAAATTAATATTTTTATCGAATTTTACTAGTTTATAACTCAGCTCAAATTCATGATAGAAATAAAATACGATAAATTATTCATATTATATCTTATCATGTACGTCAACTCAACTGGGTTATTAATACTTATCATATCAACTGGGTCATTAATACTTATCATAGAGAAATTGTAATTATTGGCACCATTGGCACCAAAAACAATTTTAGCAAATGACAAATATTCAATATTCGTGACAAAAAGTAACCAGGAAGAAAAAAGAAGCAAGATTAAATGGCAACGGTAATGGAAAAAGACTACCATTTCTTGACAGATTGAACCTCCTACATTCAATAATATAAGAATTTCATAAAATTTGTAACCACAAACAAATCCTTTAGCTTTCACAATGACAATTAATTTTTACCTGTGATGTATACTTAGTATAAATATAATGAGAAGTGTTCTGAATCCTGATAACAACTACTCTGCCATTTCAACTACGTATAACACATTTAAGCCTCTTGAGTCTTTCTTTGAACAAATAAATGTGTTACATTTACGTTTAGAATTCCAAAATCATGATGTGGACAAAAAATTTACTAGTCATAGACAATTTGAGTTTTTTTTTTCTTAGAAAAAAATTATTTGAAATAGAAAACCAAACATACCATTAATATTTTGATTGAATTTTATATGTCATTCATTATTTTACTGATTTTAAACATATGCATGTTTGGACCATGAATTCGGATTGTCCATTGTAACAAAATCACTTAAGTGTCTGTATATATAAATATATATCCCAAAACAGTTCATATTTAGGTGTTTGTCCCCCAATTATTTTGGAGAGATACCCACATAACTATTCAAAATTAAATACAGTGTCTTACGTGTGGACCAATTTATAATTAAGTTCCAATTCCTCACTGTCACCTTATAGAATTAGTAAAGAATCAAAGCCTAGTCTTCGTAAATTTAAAATTTTAGTGTAGTTTAGCTTCTACTAATACAAGTTATAGGTACGCTTCCTTAGTTATCAATTTACAATTAATTAAACTTAGGTTCTCATAATTTCATTGCTTATGTTTATTACAGGCTGGACGGTGAGTGAACTCTATATTGAGTTCTTATTGGGCCGATGGGTGTTAGGACAAGTCCTTTAAATGGTTTGGTATATACCTTCAAAATATTAATTTAGCGTGATAGGGAGGTACAACTTGAAGAGTTTTGTCGACGTATTACATACCCCGACTATGGTACTTCATATAGTCAGACAAATTTAAGTTAGCATATATAGGTTACGTTGTAATAGCTCCAACTAGGGTAAACATTTAGCAGATGTACCATGTGGTCCAAAAACCAGAAATATTTGGCTATAAACTCGACAAATATGTAGTATTGCAGGGTAATTCGATATTATACATCATGTTAGATCTCCGAAGAATTTCGTCTTAATTTATGTTTAGTATTCTCCCTAGTAAAGAATAATTAACCTAAATCTCGGAAATTTTTAGAAGTTATAGAAAAGGTCATCCATGTAGAATCATTTTTTCTTTAAAAGAAGGAAAAATCTTCCATGAAGAAAATATGGTGATTAGGAAATTTAATGATACTCACTCGTTCTGTGTACTCACTCAACTAAGATCATAGTTGGATTTATGCAGCTCAATTAATCATCAGTATTTAACCCTCTAATTCTTAAAGGTTTATTAAATGAGGATATTTTGCTAATGTTAGCAGTTACGGACTTACAAACAGTAAATATAATTTATAGACTATTTTATATCAATTTTTTTGAGGCAGAATGGTGCATTATAGGACAAATTGTTGTATAGTTACTGATAACAACAGTTGAATATTCGTATTTTATAACAGTAATCTTTTATTAGTATTCAGTTGAATTCGCATGGTAGAAAAAGTATACATATATAATTGGGGGTGATTCCCGTAGTTCCCATTTAATTAGTAGGTCAAAATAAAATAAATAATTACCTATTACATTATCAATATCCAATGAAACTTATTTTTTTAATATTTTGGCTAATTTCGGCATACTACATAATAAGAAGGCCTCAACATACTGTCCGATTTTGATTGAATAAGAATTTTATGGATAATTAAGCCTCAATTGTTACGTCACAAATTGTTAAATACAGTACTACTGAAAAGCATACTTTCAGACAGTGCACCGATTCACCTTCCATTTCTTTCGAGGCAGCATATAGTAAAAAGCCACATTTTTAAGAGGGCTCTGCATGCGATTTTTCAATAGTTATGTACAAAATAAATTGGAAAGGGTCTTATGGCTTCCATTAGTAGGCCTTACTCAGTTTGCGGTCGAACCTCGTTTGGGACGTAGGGCTGTGAGCAAGATGTTTGGCCATACTCTTTTCTGCGATGCGCCCGGTTTTTTGAGCAGTATGGAGCCTATCTTTGTCTAAATGTTGTTGAGTTGCGTGGAAATGTTTTGTATGGTATATTTGAAGATTTAGCAAGAATAAAAATCATTGATATTTTAATTTTATAATAAAATTATTGATTAGAAAATCGATAAAGTGGAATATTTTCTTCTTAATATGTTTTGTTATTTCCAAGATACTGCAGCATGGTTATTATTGATGTAACTGTGGAATTCGGTAGTCAATATATATTAGTATCATAGGTACGTCGGTCATATGTCTTCACTTTTTAGTCGGTATGGGACGGTGAGCAGATATACATGTGAACAACTAGAACGTTGAATCATTCCACTTTAAACCATTATATGGTCATTTTAAATTGGTGTTTGCAAAAATGCATTGTTATTTTAGGACCTCTTTTCTCTAATGTGGTATTAAATATTTTGGTCAAACGTTATGTACGGTACATATACTTTAGAAAGTGTAATGGAAGAACAATCATTGTTCCGCCTCTTCTTGAATTTTGGTTCCATGTTCCTGGTATTTTACTGAACACTTAATCCTAGTTGTGGAATTTGTTGTTTTATTTCGTGTATGACATGAAATAAAAATAATTTTATTTGTGTATGTAATTTGTTGGATTGGATGTAAATTACTGTGACATTTGTTTGACTAATTGGTATATTTTTATAACCACGGAATTTGTTTTTTATATTTGTTGTAGGGTCTTGATGTTAATACAACCACACGTTAAAGTAACTCCTCTAAGAGACGCGGTTTATCACTACCAGGAGATTTTTTCTTGTGTGATACACGTGCAAATATGCTTTGTGCGTATAATGTAACCAGGAGGTTTACTTCAATGATGGTACATTTTATATTTGTACGTGATATACAATTTGTTTTAAATTTAATCATTATTGATGCCATTTGGCGGGAATTAAAAGTGATAAATTTTTTCATTCACAGCGTCGACTACACATTAATAAGGAATCGGATAAGTTTAACTACCCGTTGTGGCTGGTAGCGGACAAGAAAAAAAAATCCGATGACAAGTTAAATGTATTTAATTTTTTGTTTTGATTTCATGTAAAAAATAAATACATTTATTAACTTACTCCTAATTAGACAGTTATCTTCCTCACAACATTAATAAATAAATTTAATAGTATATTTGTAACCATAATGAGGGCATATTATTATACGTCCGGTACTTTGATATTCCAGTTACATAAGCGTGGAATTTGAATTCCATGCAGGGATATTTTAAAAAACTTACTTGTTACCATGTAAGCTAAGGAGGGACAACTCTATACATTGATGTTGATCATGTTTCATTTTTCTGTAAACTCTGCACAATACACTTACAGGAGGAAGGATGGTGTGCATGTTACTAGGTCAATTGGAACATGTCAGAGACTCAGATATTAAGCTACAAATACAGATAGTACCGGCCTTCGATAGGTACCCTGCTTCTCTTTATCGTATATTTGTTTGTGATTTTTGGCCCTTATTAGTGAAGGCCCCTTATGCAGTTAAACTATGCTACTCGTTTAGGCATCGGTCAGAACATCTGAGGCATTAGCATCGCTTGGAAAGTGTTATGATTGGCTCTTACTGATAGTGTTTCCTTCATAGCTCATGCAAACCATATATCCGTTATTTGTTGTTTTGATGGAGCACACAGCCTTTTTAAATAGTGATGTTTATTTAAGGGAGGTCTGATTGGCATTGTTACATCTTGGTTATTTATATATTAGCTACCACCGTGGGAGCCGCGTGACAGGTAGGGTGCACAATGTGAATCGAAAGCTTGGCATGGTCTTTGGTTAGCCTGGACATAACACTTTCTAAACAGAACGAGTTACTTTGGAAACCTTGTGTCGGGGGTTTCTTGGAACCGTCGGTGCCTCCACTTTCATAGATGTGCTGAATTTGGCGTGCATGTGATACGAATACAGGTCCAGAGCATAAGGAAGTCGAATATAAGGATTTTTGAAAATAAGGGTTAGTAGATTCAATATAATACATGGCATGTCATTAGTTCGAAAGTACTAAGATCGATGACTGTGCCGTAGCACACAGACATGTTCAATACTGAGGCGTAGTGGCGGTGTACAGATAGAGAGCTTATGGTTGAGACTTGTAGATATAATAATCCTACAACCAATATAAAGAGTAGCCCGATGGGACACTGGTTCTGGAGCAAATTTCAATGTGCTAGTTTTTCATAAGCAGAAACCTTAGATGGAGTCTTTTAGTGTGACCTGTATTCTAATTATGATAAATTTTCCGACATGTATTGTTGTCCACATAATTCGCACCAATCAAATTATGATTTAATAACTCCCTACTGGAAATACAGTGTAAGAATTTGGTACATTTCATTCAACAATATAAGGTTGTGATTCCGACAGTATAAGCGTTACATATATATCTTTCCGAAGGAAAAGTGTAAGAGTCTTGACTTTATGCGTACGGTTGTGATTGAAATTTAAAAGAGTATGTTTTTCCATGTGATGTGATTGTTGCAGCGATGTTTTATTACAAAACAATGAGAGCAATACACGGAGCTCTAATTGTCAGATCAAGTATTCTAGCTCATTAATTTTGTGTTTCTAGCCTTAACGTCGGGTGGACTAATTTCTAATGGTACTATAATTTTAATTGAGGATGGGAGCACCTTTTCTGCAATTAAAAGGGATGATTTAAGGTAAAGCTATTATTATTAAGTAGAGCAAACAATTAATCTTTTCCTTCTATGGATCCTTCTCTTTTTCAGATTTTTCAGTTCTCTGGAGAATGCACGCTGTAGTCATTCTCTATTATCTTTCTCGCAAATTGGGTGGATTAATACAAGTAATAGACATCGGAGATGTATTGTTATTGTTTTGTTGTTTTGATATTTTGGGTAGTTGTGTTTGTCATGCCTTAAATGGCCTTTTGTTTGGGGACAGCCTATCTAGTTTCCACTATTTTCTGTGCTAGTCATGCTTTACTTACTTTGGGTTCTGTATCTGATCAAGTTGTGTCTTCTTGGCATCATCTGGTCTAATAATGTATATGCTCCATGGAAGGCACGAAAACTAAACACCGTTGACCTTTCCCTTGGTTGGTTACTCGCACAAGTTAGTTATAGGGTTACTCATAAACTGACAAATCGTAGGGCCAAGCTAATCGGTTAAGTAATTAGAGAGCTAGAGTGTAGTTCTCAATAATCATTTCAAAAAAGAGTTGTGAGTATAGGGTAGTTTTTTGTCAAATAGGTTTTGACATGGGGTGAAAGTAACGTCCTGTAACTTTTGACGATTCGCGGGGGCTTGTGTAATTATTTAATGAAATTTTTTGTTTAAACTGTATTGCAATTTTCAGTCATAGGGTAAATTCAGATTGTATCCTAATAGCGAGGTCTCTTCCTAATAGACAGACTTTCTAATGAGCTGCAGGTAGCTGCAAATTGCAGGTCAAGCAGATCAACATACTGGTTGACGAATAAAAAGGGGTCATCTGATTTCAGGAGAGAGGAGTTGGCGGTGATAAAAGAAGATACGATACGGGGGCGTAGACTTGAGTCTAGTCTGCCGAATCTGCAGCTTACTAACTCAACTGCCTTGAATCTAAAAAAAATAAACAGGCATAAAGTGGGTGAGGTCGACCTAGAAGAGTGTGAGTGTAAGAGACAACGAATCAACGCATGTTCAACTGAAGATAGGGAAACACAAAAAGACAGCAGAATAACTTGTTGGGTGCTTAGGATCGGAATTTTGTGCGATTTATGGTTATACACATAGTAAATTGGGGCGTGTTCGAGTACACTTATAATTTAGGCCGTTTCAGATATATCCAGAGTATTTGAAAGTAGATCCAATTCAATTAGAAAGCGAAATCAAGAGATGAAACAACTGTAAAATTGCATCATAGAAAATCAAACAAGTGGATCGAATATCATAATGTGCCCTTTGAAGAATCAAGAGGCGGCTTTCAATCTCATTGATGTCATTTCTCTACTTTCAGGTTCGGTTAACACAAACAAACATGAGGTAAGATAACTGTAATGGGTTAAAGTGCTCATATGGCATAAGAGGTTTATCAAGTAAGCAAGTACTTTAGTATATAAAACTAGTTTTATAACAAATATAAAAGCTAAGGTCTCAATTAACTTTTTCATAAAAACTATGAGTATTAAATTGATGGGTTTATAGGAGGGCTACGGTCTCGATGATCGGCGAACTTCTCTAGATGAATGAAGGAACTATTACGATAATGGATATATGGATGCGTGAATGTCTGTTTGTCATATGGAAGTTGCGTTAAACTGGGTTTCCAAAATGTCCTTCACTACCTCAGTAGATAAATCAAATAAACAAATCGACATAAATAATCAAAGTTTCTCGTCACAAAAGGGTATTTGAAGTGATTTATGCTTTGGATTATAGATGAATCTGATACTAATTTCATTGTCCAAAGTTTCTGTTTGTGTACGTTTTTCTTCCATCAACTGGACGAAAGTTGTTAGCTGTGTTTGCATCTATAGCCTTTCCCAATGATTTTCTGCACTAATACTGCATTCTAGTTGGCCCTTGTTGGTATGTCATTCTAT
>PGTU02000180.1:0-53986 GCA_002896215.2 Cicer echinospermum | reverse complement strand
CAAGATTGTTTAAAAACCCTAAATGGATTAGAATAAGCCTAAGGAGGATGAAAATGACCTAAATGTTTATCCAATGACATAAACGAACTTAATGGACGCACATGATATTTTAAAAACCCTAAATGGAGTTTAATAAGCCTAGGGAGGAAGAAAAAGGCCTAAATATTAATCCAATGACACAAACACACTTATTGGATGCAAAAGTTTATTTAAAAGCCTTAAAAGGACTTGAATAAGCCTAAAAAAGGACGAAAATGACCTATATATAAATCAAATGACACAAACACAGTTTATGGATGTACAAGATTGTTTAAAAACCTTAAATGGATTTAAAATAAGCCAATGGACGAAGAAAATAACCCAAATAATCCAATGACACAGAGACACTTATTGGATGCACAACATTAGTAAAAAACCCTAAATGGATTAGAGTAAGCCATGAGAGGACAAAAATGACCTAAATGTTAATACAAAGACATAGATGAACTTATTGGATTCACAACATTGGTTAAAACCCTAATTGGATTAGAATAAGCCGAAGGAGGATGAAAATGACCTAAATGTTCATCCAACGACACAAATGAACCTATTCGACGCACACGTGTGGTTAAAATCCCTAAATGGACAAGAATAAGCCTAGGGAGGACGAAAATGAACTAAATGTTCATCCAATGACACAAACACATTTATTTGATGTATTAGATTGGTTAAAAACCCTAAATGAATTAGAATAAGCCTAGGAAGTCGAAAATGACCTAAAATTCATCTAATGACAATAACATACTTATTGGATGCACAAGATTGGTCTAAAAACCCTAATTGGACAAGAATAAGCCTAAGGAGGATGAAAATGACCTAAATGTTCATCCAATGACACAAATGAACTTAATGGATGCACAAGATTGGTTAAAAACCCTAATGGGACAAGAATAAGCCTAGGGAGGACGAAAATGACCTAAATATATTCATCCAATGACACAAACACACTTATTGGATGCACAAGTTGTTTAAAAACCCTAAATGGAAAAGAATAAGCGTAAGAAAGGAAGAAAATGACCTAAATGTTTAGTTTCCAATGAACAAATGCACTGACGCACAAGAATGGTTAAAAAAATCCTAAATGGACAAGAATAAGACTAGGGAGGACGAAAATAAACTAAATGTTCAGTCCAATGACACAAACACACCTATTTGATGCACAAGATTGGTTAAAAACCCTAAATGGATTAGAATAAGCCTAGGGACGACGAAAATGACCTAAATGTTCATCCAATGACACAATGACACTTATTGGATGCACAAATTGGTTAAAAACCCTAATTGGATTAGAATAAAGCATGGAGGACGAAAATGACCTAAATGTCATACAATGACACAAGATGAACTTATTGGATTCACAACATTGGTTAAAAACCCTAATTGGACAAGAATAAGCCTAAGGAGGACGAAAATGACCTAAATGTTCATCCAACGACACAAATGAACTTATTGGATGCACAAGATTGGTTAAAAACCCTAAATGGACAAGAATAGCCTAGAATAGGGGTGACGAAAATGAACTAAATGTTAATCCAATGACACGAACACAATTATTTGGATGCACAAGATTGGTTAAAAACCCTAAATGGAATTAAGAATAAGCCTAGGGAAGTCGAAAATGACCTAAATGTTAATCCAATGACACAATGAACTTATTGGATGCACAAGATTGGTTAAAAACCCTAAATGGACGAAGAAAGCCTAAGGAGGACGAAAATGACCTAAATGTTTTATCCAATGACACAAAATGCACTTATTGGATGCACAAGATTGGTTTAAAAACCCTAAATGGACAAGAATAAGCCTAGGGAGGACGAAAATGACCGAAAATGTTAATCCAATGACACAATGACACTTATTGGATGCACAAGATTGTTTAAAAACCCTATTGGACATTTGAATAAGCCTAAGAAAGAAGACGAAAATGACCTAAATGTTCATCCAATGAACACAAACACACCTATTGGATGCACAAGATTGGTTAAAAACCCTAAATGGATTAAAATAAGCCTAGGGAGGACGAAAATGACCTAAATGTTCATCCAATGACACAAATGAACTTATTGGATGCACAAGATTGGTTAAAAACCCTAATTGGACAAGAATAAGCCTAGGGAGGACGAAAATGAACTAAATGTTCATCCAATGACACAAATGAACTTATTGGATGCACAAGATTGGTTTAAAACCCTAATTGGATTAGAATAAGCCTAGGGAGGACGAAAATGACCTAAAATTTATCTAATGACACAAACACACTTATTGGATTCACAAGATTGGTTAAAAACCCTAATTGGACAAGAATAAGCCTAGGGAGGACAAAAATGACCTAGATGTTAATCCAATGACACAAACGCACTTTTGGATGCACATGATTGGTTAAAAATCCTAAATTGGACAGGAATAAGCCTAAGGAAGTCGAAAATGACCTAAATATTCATCTAATGACACAAACACACTTATTGGATGCACAAGATTGTTTAAAAACCCTAATTGGACAAGAATAAGCCTAAGGAGGACGAAAATGACCTAAATGTTCATCCAATGACACAAATGAACTTATTGGATGCACATGATTGGTTTAAAAACCCTAATTGGACAAGAATAAGCCTAGGGAGGACGAAAATGACCTAAATGTTCATCCAATGACACAAACACACTTATTGGATGCACAAGATTGGTTAAAAACCCTAATTGGACTTGAATAAGCCTAGGGAGGACGAAAATGACCTAAATATTCATCAAATGACACAAACACACCTATTGGATGCACAAGATTGGTTAAAAACCCTAAATGGACAAGAATAAGCCTAGGGATGACGAAAATGACCTAAATGTTAATCCAATGACACAAATGAACTTATTGGATGCACAAGATTAGTTAAAAACCCTAATTGGACAAGAATAAGCCTAGGGAGGACGAAAATGACCTAAATGTTCATCCAATGACACAAATGAACTTATTGGATTCACAACATTGGTTAAAAACCCTAATTGGACAAGAAATAAGCCTAGGGAGGACGAAAATGACCTAAATGTTTCATCCAATGACACAAATGCACTTATTGGATGCACAAGATTGGTTTAAAAATCCCTAATTGGACAAGAATAAAGCCTAGGGAGGACAAAAATGACCTAAATGTTAATCCAATGACACAACATGAACTTATTGGATTCACAAGATTGGTTAAAAACCCTAATTGGACAAGAATAAGCCTAGGAGGACGAAAATGACCTAAATGTTCATCCAATGACACAAATGCACTTATTGGATGCACAAGATTGGTTAAAAACCCTATTGGACATGAATAAGCCTAGGGAGGACGAAAAATGACCTAAATGTTCATCCAATGACACAAATGAACTTATTGGATGCACAAGATATGGTTAAAAACCCTAAATGTACAAGAATAAGCCTAGGGAAGGACGAAAATGACCTAAATGTTCATCCAATGACACAAAAACACCCTTATTAGATTCACAAGATTGGTTAAAAACCCTAATTGGACAAGAATAAGCCTAGGGAGGACGAAAATGACCTAGATATGTTCATCCAATGACACAAATGAACTTTATTGGATGCACAAGATTGGTTAAAAATCCTAATTGGACAAGAATAAGCCTAGGAGAGACGAAAATGACCTAAAATATTAATCCAATGACACTAAATGACACTTATTGGATGCACAAGATTGGTTAAAAACCCTAATTGGACAAGAATAAGCCTAAGGAGGACGAAAATGACCTAAATGTTTATCCAATGACACAAATGAACTTATTGGATGCACAATGATTGGTTTAAAAACCCTAATTGGACAAGAATAAGCCTAGGGAGGACGAAAAAGACCTAAATGTTCATCCAATGACACAAACACACTTATTGGATGCACAAGTTTGGTTAAAAAGCCTTAATTGGACAAGAATAAGCCTAGGGAGGACGAAAATGACCTAAATGTTCAATCAAATGACACAAACAACTTATTGGATGCACAAGATTGGTTAAAAAACCTAATTGGAAAAATAAGCCTAGGGAGGACGAAAATGACCCTAAATGTTCATCCAATGACACAATGAACTTATTGGATGCACAAGATTAGTTAAAAACCCTAATTGGACAAGAATAAGCCTAGGGAGGACGAAAATGACCTAAATGTTCATCCAATGACACAAATGAACTTATTGGATTCACAACATTGGTTAAAACCCTAATTGGACAAGAATAAGCCTAGGAGGACGAAAATGACCTAAATGTTCATCCAATGACACAAATGAACTTATTGGATGCACAAGATTGGTTAAAAAACCCTAATTGGACAAGAATAAGCCTAGGGAGGACGAAAATGACCTAAATGTTCATCCAATGACACAAATGAACTTATTGGATGCACAAGATTGGTTAAAAACCCTAAATTGGACAAGAATAAGCCTAGGGAGACGACGAAATGACCTAAATGTTCATCCAATGACACAAATGAACTTATTGGATGCACAAGATTTTAAAAACCCTAATTGGACAAGAATAAGCCTAAGGAGGACGAAAATGACCTAAATGTTTATCCAATGACACAAATGAACTTATTGGATGCACACAGATTGGTTAAAAACCCTAATTGGACAAGAATAAGCCTAGGGAGGACGAAAATGACCTAAATGTTCATCCAATGACACAAACACACTTATTGGATGCACAAGATTGGTTAAAAAATCCAAAATAATTGGACAAGAATAAGCCTAGGGAGGACGAAGAATATGACCTAAATGTTCATCCAATGACACAAATGAACTATTGGATGCACAAGAATGGTTAAAAATCCTAATGGACGAGAATAAGCCTAGGGAGGACGAAAATGACCTAAATGTTCATCCAATGACACAAAACACACCTATTTGATGCACAAGATTGGTTAAAAACCTAATTGGACAAGAATAAGCCTAGGGAGGACGAAAATGACCTAAATGTTCATCCAATGACACAAAGACACTTATTGGATGCACAAGATTGGTTAAAAACCCTAATTGGACAAGAATAAGCCTAGGGAGGACGAAAATGACCTAAATGTTCATCCAATGACACAGATGAACTTATTGGATGCACAAGATTGGTTAAAAACCCTAATTGGACAAGAATAAGCCTAAGGAGGACGAAAATGACCTAAATGTTCATCCAATGACACAAATGCAACTTATTGGATGCACAAGATTGGTTAAAAACCCTAATTGGACAAGAATAAGCCTAGGGAGGACGAAAATGACCTAAATGTTCATCCAATGACACAAATGAACTTATTGGATGCACAAGATTGGTTAAAAACCCTAATTGAAAGAATAAGCCTAGGGAGGACGAAAATGACCTAAATGTTTCATCCAATGACACAAATGAACTTATTGGATGCACAAGATTGGTTAAAAAACCCTAATTGGACAAGAATAAGCCTAAGGAGGACGAAAATGACCTAAATGTTCATCCAATGACACAAATGAACTTATTGGATGCACAAGATTGGTTAAAAACCCTAAATGGACAAGAATAAGCCTAGGGAGGACGAAAATGACCTAAATATTCATCCAAATTACACACATGAACTTATTGGATGCACAAGATTGGTTAAAAACCCTAATTGGACATGAATAAGCCTAGGAAAGGACGAAAATGACCTAAATGTTCATCCAATGACACAAATGAACTTATTGGATGCACAAGATTGGTTAAAAACCCTAATTGGATTAAAATAAGCCTAGGGAGGACGAAAATGACCTAAATGTTCATCCAATGACACAAATGAACTTATTGGATGCACAAGATTGGTTAAAAACCCTAATTGGACAAGAATAAGCCTAGGGAGGACGAAAATGACCTAAATGTTCATCCAATGACACAAATGACACTTATTGGATGCACAAGATTGGTTAAAACCCTAATTGGACAAGAATAAGCCTAGGGAGGACGAAAAATGACCTAAATGTTTATCCAATGACACAAACAACTTATTGGATGCACAAGATTGGTTTAAAAACCCTAATTGGATTTGAATAAGCCTAGGGAGGACGAAAATGACCTAAATGTTCATCCAATGACACAAATGAACTTATTGGATGCACAAGATTGGTTAAAAACCCTAATTGGACAAGAATAAGCCTAGGGAGGACGAAAATGACCTAAATGTTCATCCAATGACACAAAAGAACTTATTGGATGCACAAGATTGGTTAAAAACCCTAATTGGACAAGAATAAGCCTAGGGAGGACGAAAATGACCTAAATGTTCATCCAATGACACAAATGAACTTATTGGATGCACAAGATTGGTTAAAAACCCTAAATGGACAAGAATAAGCCTAGGGAGGACGAAAATGACCTAATGTTCAATCCAATGACACAAATGAACTTATTGGATGCACAAGATTGGTTTAAAACCCTAATTGGACAAGAATAAGCCTAGGGAGGACGAAAATGACCTAAATGTTCATCCAATGACACAAAACAACTATTGGATGCACAAATTGGTTAAAAACCCTAATTGGACAAGAATAAGCCTAGGGAGGACGAAAATGACCTAAATGTTCATCCAATGACACAAATGACACTTATTGGATGCACAAGATTGGTTAAAAACCCTAATTGGACAAGAATAAGCTAGGGAGGACGAAAATGACCTAAATGTTCATCCAATGACACAAATGAACTTATTGGATGCACAAGATTGGTTAAAAACCCTAATTGGACAAGAATAAGCCTAGGGAGGACGAAAATGACCTAAATGTTCATCCAATGACACAAATGAACTATTTGATGCACAAGATTGGTTAAAAATCCCTAATTGGACAAGAATAAGCCTAGGGAGGACGAAAATGACCTAAATGTCATCCAATGACACAAATGAACTTATTGGATGCACAAGATTGGTTAAAAACCCTAATTGGACAAGAATAAGCCTAGGAGGACGAAAATGACCTAAATGTTCATCCAATGACACAAATGAACTTATTGGATGCACAAGATTGGTTAAAAACCCTAATTGGACAAGAATAAGCCTAGGGAGGACGAAAAATGACCTAAATGTTCATCCAATGACACAAATGAACTTATTGGATGCACAAGATTGGTTAAAAAAACCCTAATTGGACAAGAATAAGCCTAGGGGAGGACGAAAATGACCTAAATGTTCATCTAATGACACAAATGAACTTATTGGATGCACAAGATTGGTTAAAAACCCTAATTGGAATTGAATAAAGCCTAGGGAGGACGAAAATGACCTAAATGTTCAATCCAATTACACAAATGAACTTATTGGATGCACAAGATTGGTTAAAAATCCTAAATGGACAAGAATAAGCCTAGGGAGGACGAAAATGACCAAAATGTTCATCCAATGACACAAATGAACTTATTGGATGCACAAGATTGGTTAAAAACCCTAATTGGACAAGAATAAGCCTAAGGAGGACGAAAATGACCTAAATGTTCATCCAATGACACAAATGAACTTATTGGATGCACAAGATATTGTTTAAAAACCCTAATTGGACAAGAATAAGCCTAGGGAGGACGAAAATGACCTAAATGTTCATCCAATGACACAAATGAACTTATTGGATGCACAAGATGGTTAAAAAACCCTAATTGGACAAGAATAAGCCTAGGGAGGACGAAAATGACCTAAATGTTCATCCAATGACACAAACACAACTTATTGGATGCACAAGATTGGTTAAAAACCCTAATTGGACAAGAATAAGCCTAGGGAGGACGAAAATGACCCTAAATGTTCATCCAATGACACAAATGAACTTATTGGATGCACAAGATTGGTTAAAAACCCTAATTGGACAAGAATAAGCCTAGGGAGGACGAAAATGACCTAAATGTTCATACAATGACACAAATGAACTTATTGGATGCACAAGATTGGTTAAAAACCCCTAATTGGACAAGAATAAGCCTAAGGAGGACGAAAATGACCTAAATGTTCATCCAATGACACAAATGCAACTTATTGGATGCACAGATTGGTTTAAAAACCCTAAATGGACAAGAATAAGCCTAGGGAGGACGAAAATGACCTAAATGTTCATCCAATGACACAAATGAACTTATTGGATGCACAAGATTGGTTAAAAACCCTAATTGGACAAGAATAAGCCTAGGGAGGACGAAAATGACCTAAATGTTCATCCAATGACACAAACACACTTATTGGATGCACAAGATTGGTTAAAAACCCTAAATGGGACAAGAATAAGCCTAGGAGGACGAAAATGACCTAAATGTTCATCCAATGACACAAATGAACTTATTGGATGCACAAGATTTAAAAACCCTAATTGGACAAGAATAAGCCTAGGGAGGACGAAAATGACCTAAATGTTCATCCAATGACACAAATGAACTTATTGGATGCACAAGATTGGTTTAAAAACCCTAATTGGACAAGAATAAGCCTAGGGAGGACGAAAATGACCTAAATGTTCATCCAATGACACAAATGAACTTATTGGATGCACAAGATTGGTTAAAAAACCCTAAATGGACAAGAATAAGCCTAGGGAGGACGAAAATGACCTAAATGTTTCATCCAATGACACAAATGAACTTATTGGATGCACAAGATTGTTTAAAAACCTAATTGGACAAGAATAAGCCTAGGGAGGACGAAAATGACCTAAATGTTCATCCAATGACACAAATGAACTTATTGGATGCACAACATTGGTTAAAAACCCTAATTGGACAAGAATAAGCCTAGAGAGGACGAAAATGACCTAAATGTTCATCCAATGACACAAATGAACTTATTGGATGCACAAGATTGGTTAAAACCCCTAATTGGACAAGAATAAGTCTAGGGAGGACGAAAATGACCTAAATGTTCATCCAATGACACAAATGAACTTATTGGATGCACACAAGATTGTTTAAAAACCCTAATTGGACAAGAATAAGCCTAGGGAGGACGAAAATGACCTAAATGTTCATCCAATGACACAAATGAACTTATTGGATGCACAAGATTGGTTAAAAAACCTAAATGGACAAGAATAAGCCTAGGGAAGGACGAAAATGACCTAAATGTTCATCCAATGACACAACACAACTTATTGGATGCACAAGATTTGGTTAAAAACCCTAATTGGACAAGAATAAGCCTAGGAGGACGAAAATGACCTAAATGTTCATCCAATGACATAAAATGAACTTAATGGATGCACAATGATTGGTTTAAAAACCCTAAATGGGACAAGAATAAGCCTAGGGAGGACGAAAATGACCTAAATGTTCATCCAATGACACAAACACACTTATTGGATGCACAAGATTTTGTTTAAAAACCCTAATAAACAAGAATAAGCCTAGGGAAGACGAAAATGACCTAAATTTTCATCCAATGACACAAATGAACTTATTGGTGATGCACAAGATTGGTTAAAAATCCTAATTGGACAAGAATAAGCCTAGGGAGGACGAAAATGACCTAAAAATGTTCATCCAATGACACACAAATGAACTTATTGGATGCACAAGATTGGTTAAAAACCCTAATTGGACAAGAATAAGCCTAGGAGAGGACGAAAATGACCTAAATGTTCATCCAATGACACAAATGCACTTATTGGATGCACAAGATTGGTTAAAAAACCTAATTGGACAAGAATAAGCCTACGGAGGACAAAATGACCTAAATGTTCATCCAATGACACAAATGAACTTATTGGATGCACAAGATTGGTTAAAAACCCTAATTGGACAAGAATAAGCCTAGGGAGGACGAAAATGACCTAAATGTTCATCCAATGACACAAATGAACTTATTGGATGCACAAGATTGGTTAAAAAACCCTAATTGGACAAGAATAAGCCTAGTGGAGGGACGAAAATGACCTAAATGTTCATCCAATGACACAAATGCACTTATTGGATGCACAAGATTGGTTAAAAATCCTAATTGGACAAGAATAAGCCTAGGGAGGACGAAAATGACCTAAATGTTCATCCAATGACACAAAACACACTTATTGGATGCACAAGATTGGTTAAAAACCCTAATTGGATTAGAATAAGCCTAAGGAGGACGAAAATGACCTAAATGTTCATCCAATGACACAAATGAACTTATTGGATGCACAAGATTGTGGTTAAAAACCCTAATTGGAGTTTAATAAGCCTAGGGAGGACGAAAAAGACCTAAATGTTCATCCAATGACACAAATGAACTTATTGGATGCACAAGATTGGTTAAAACCCTAATTGGACAAGAATAAGCCTAGGGAGGACGAAATGACCTAAATGTTCATCCAATGACACAAACACACCTTATTGGATGCACAAGATTGGTTAAAAACCCTAATTGGACAAGAATAAGCCAAGGGAGGACGAAAATGACCTAAATGTTCATCCAATGACACAAATGAACTTATTGGATGCACAAGAGATTGGTTAAAAACCCTAATTGGACAAGAATAAGCCTAGGAGGACGAAAATGACCTAAATGTTCATCCAATGACACAAAATGAACTTATTGGATTCACAACATTGGTTAAAAACCCTAATTGGACAAGAATTAGCCTAGGGAGGACGAAAATGACCTAAATGTTCATCCAATGACACAAATGACACCTTATTGGATGCACAAGATTGTTAAAAATCCCTAATTGGACAAGAATAAGCCTAGGGAGGACAAAAATGACCTAAATGTTCATCCAATGACACAAATGAACTTATTGGATGCACAAGATTGGTTAAAAACCCTAATTGGACAAGAATAAGTCTAAGGAGGACGAAAATGACCTAAATGTTCATCCAATGACACAAATGAACTTATTGGATGCACAAGATTGGTTAAAAACCCTAATTGGACATGAATAACCATACGCAGGACGAAAATGAACTAAATGTTCATCCAATGACACAAATGACACTTATTGGATGCACAAGACTTGGTTAAAAAACCCTAATTGTATTAGAATAAGCCTAGGGAGGACGAAAATGACCTAAATATTTATCTAATGACACAATGAACTTATTAGATTCACAAAATTGGTTTAAAAACCCTAATTGGATTTGAATAAGCCTAGGGAGGATTAAAATGACCTAAATGTTCATCCAATGACACAAACACACTTTTTGGATGCACATGATTGGTTAAAAACCCTAAATGGACAAGAATAAGCCTAAGGAGGACGAAAATGAACTAAATGTTCATCCAATGACACAAATGAACTTATTGGATGCACAAGATTGGTTTAAAAACCCTAATTGGATTAGAATAAGCCTAAGGAGGATGAAAATGACCTAAATGTGTATCCAATGACATAAACGAACTTAATGGACGCACATGATATTGGTTAAAAACCCTAATTGGACAAGAATAAGCCTAGGGAGGACGAAAATGACTAAATGTTCATCCAATGACACAAACACACTTATTGGATGCACAAGATTGGTTAAAAACCTAAATGGACTTGAATAAGCCTAAAAGGACGAAAATGACCTAAATGTTCATCCAATGACACAAACACAACTATTGGATGCACAAGATTGGTTTAAAAACCTTAATTGGACAAAAATAAGCCTATGGAGGAAGAAAATAACCTAAATGTTCATCCAATGACACAAATGACACTTATTGGATGCACAACATTGTTAAAAACCCTAATTGACAAGAAGTAAGCCTAGAGAGGACGAAAAATGACCTAAATGTTAATACAATGACATAAATGAACTTATTGGATTCACAACATTGGTTAAAACCCCTAAAAGGATTAGAATAAGTCGAAGAGAGAAAATAACCCAAATGTTTATCCAACGACACATACGCACCTATTCGATGCACACGTTGTTTCAAATCCCTAAATGGACAAGAATAAGAATAGGGAGGACAAAAATGAACTAAATGTTAATCCAATGACACGAACACAGTTATTTGATGTATTAGATTGATTAAAAAACCCTAAATTGAATTAGAATAAGCCTAGGGAAGTCGAAAATGACCTAAATATTCATCTAATGACAATAACACACTTATTGGATGCACCGGATTCCTAAAAACCCTAAATGGATTAGAATAAGCCTAAGGAGGATGAAAATGACCTAAATGTTTATCCAATGACATAAACGCACTTAATGGACGCACGACTATTTAAAAACCCTAATTGGTGTTGAATAAGCCTAGGGAGGACGAAAATGACCAATATTAATCCAATGATACAAACACGCTTATTGGATGCACAAGTTGTTTAAAAACCCTAAATAAATTTGAATAAGCCTAAGAAGAAGAAAATGACCTAAATGTTAGTTAGTGAAAGAAACGCACTTTTGTGATGCACAAGAATGGTTAAAAAATCCTAAATGGACGAGAATAAGACTAGGGAAGAAAAAATGAACTAAATGTTAGTCCAACGACACAAAACACACCTATTTGATGCATAAGATTGGTTAAAAACCATAAATGGATTTAATAATAAGCCAAGGGAGAGCGAAAATGACCTAAATGTTTATCCAATGACACAAACGCACTTATTGGATGCACACGATTGTTTAAAAACCCTATATGGACATGAATAAGCATACAGAGACAAAAATTAACTAAATGTTAATCCAATGACACAAATACACTTATTGGATGCATTAGATTGATTAAAAACCCTAAATGTATTAGAATAAGCCTAGGGAAGTCGAAAATGACCTAAATATTTATCTAATGACACAAACGCACTTATTAGATTCATAAAATTATTTAAAAACCCTAAATGGATTTGAATAAGCCTGTGGAGGAATAAAATGACCGAGATGTTAATCCAATGACACAAACGCACTATTTGGATGCACATGATTGGTTAAAAATCCTAAATGACTGGAATATGCCTAAGGAAGTCGAAAATGACCTAAATATTAATCTAATGACACTAACACACTTATTGGATGCACAAGATTGTTTTAAAAACCCTAAATGGATTAGAATAAGCCTAAGGAGGATGAAAATGACCTAAAATGTTTATCCAATGACATAAACGAACTTAATGGACGCACATGATTGTTTTAAAAACCCTAAATGGAGTTTTAATAAGTCTTCATTTTTTCCTTGATCTTCCTTACCTTAGCTGTGGTCTGTTGCACCATCTCCGGTCCGACAATCATACTTTTACCGTCCTTATACCAATACAAGGGCGTTTGACACACTGCGCCCATATAAGCCTCATATGGTGCCATTCCGATGCTTGCGTGGAAACTATTGTTGTAGGTGAACTCAATCAACGAAAGTACATCATCCCAACTTCCCCTATCATCTAATACACATGCTCTCAACAGATCTTCGAGGGACTGATTCGTCCTTTCAGTCTATCCGTCCGTTTGTGGATGGTAAGCTGAACTCAATCGTAGTTTCGTTCCCAATGCTTCGTGCAATGCTCCCCAAAAATGTGATGTGAACTTCGGAATACGGTCTGAAACAATACTCGATGTACCCCGTGTAACCTCACAATTTCAGCAATGTAGATCTCTGTTAGCTGATCTACCTTATAAGTGGTCTTTACCGGCAAAAAAGTGAGCGGATTTAGTCAGTCGGTCTACTATCACCCATATCGAATCATTCTTTCTCCTTGTTTTGGCAATCCAGTTATGAAAATCCATGGAAATGCTGTCCCACTTCCATTCTGTATATCTAAAGGTTGCAACATCCCAGCAAGTCGCTGATGTTCCACCTTCGCCTTCTGACAAGTTAGACAAGTTGATACATACTCCGCTACATGTTTCTTCATTCCTGGCCACCAATAATGCTGTCTCAAAATCCTGATACATCTTTTGTTGCTCCAGGATGAATACTCAACTTGCTCTTATGAGCCTCTTCTAAGATTGTCTTCCTCATATCTGTAATTCCTGGTACACAAATCCTGCCATTACATCGCAAAATATTATCTGATCCAATCTTGAACTCAGTTGTCTTCCCTTGCACTATTAGGTTCCTCTTTTCTTGTATTAAGACGTCATCTTGAGAACTTTGCAATGTCTTCAAGTAGTCCACTCGAAATCTTAATCATTCCGAATTTCAAAACTCCCGGGGCAAACTCTACGTTCAATTGTAGATCTCTAAAAGCTTCCCACAACTCTTGTTGTCTAGCCATAATTGTTGAAGACACCGAGACACTTCTTCTACTTAACGCATCAGCCACTACATTGGCCTTTCCAGGGTGGTACTGCAGTGTGAAATCAAAATCCTTGAGAGTCTCCATCCATCGTCTCTAGCGCATGTTCAATTCCTTCTGATCAAACAAATATTTAAACTTTTATGGTCACTAAACACTGTGAACGGGCACCCATATAAATAGTGCCTCCAGATCTTCAATGCAAAAACAACAGCAGCAAGCTCCAAATTATGAGTAGGGGTAGTTTCTCTCATGAATCTTCAATTGCCTTGAGGCATAAGCTACGGCTTTCTTGTGTTGCATCAGAACACATCCCAAAACCTTGGTGAGATGCATCACAATAAACTTCATAGGGTTCTTCTGATTGCGGTAATACCAATACAGGTGAGGTCGTCAATTTTCTCTTTAATAACTGAAAATTTTCCTCACACTTCTTCGTCCATGCGAACGGTTGATCCTTTCTGGTGAGTTGTGTCAACGGAGTCACAATCTTAGCAAAACCTTCAATAAACCTCCTGTAGTACCCCTGCCAATCCTACGAAACTTCGTATGTCAGTGACAGTCTGAGGCTGTTTCCATGCAAGAATCGTCTCAATCTTAGCCGGATCTACAGTGATTCCTTCCTTGGTGATAACGTGTCCTAAGAAATTCACTTTTTCTAGCCAGAATTCACACTTTGACAGATTGGCATACAATTGCTTCTCGCGTAAAATCTCAAGAACTTGACGTAATGTTCTCCATGCTCTTCTTCAGTTCTCGAATAATTAATATATCATCAATGAACACCACAACAAATTTGTCAAGGAATGGACTAAAGATTCTGTTCATGTAGTCCATGAAAATTGTTGGTGCATTGGTAACTCCAAACGGCATAACCAGATATTCATAATGTCCATAAGGGTTCTGAAAGCAGTTTTCTGAATATCTCCTTCCCTTACTCGAATCTGATGGTAACCCGACTTCAAGTCAATCTTCGAAAATATCGCAGCCATCTCAATTGATCCATTAAATCATCGATGTGTGGCAAAGGATAACGGTTCTTAATAGTTGCCTTATTAAGCTGTCTATAGAATTCGGAGAAGGCGGATCAATGGATCCAGGAAGTGGAGAACATCTTCGAAATGATTAACTGTCAAGTGGAGTGAGGTCAACTATGCCACTTATATGCTACTAGGGGATGCGGAGTACTGGTAGAGGAGTGCAAGATTGTTGATTGAGATCAGCTCACGAGGAGGTGAACTGGGAATCATTCAAAGGAAGTTTTTAGACAAATACTTCCGGATGAGCACCAGGACTAAGTTGGGTGATGATTTCCTGAAACTGCATCAAGGGAACATGACCGTGGTGAATATGCCGCTAAGTTTGAATCGCTATCGAGACACTTCAGGTTTTTCCGTGAAGAGATTTATGAACCATTCATGTGTCATCGTTTCCAAGACGGACTAAAGTACGAGATTCAAGACTCGGTCTTGCCCTTGGGGAATTCAACGTTTCCAAGTTCTTGTGGAAAAATGTAGGGAAGTTGAGGATATGAAGAATAAGAGGGCTAGCGAGAGGGAATTTTTAATTCAGGAGCCCTAGTCCGGTTGGAATTATCAGAACAAGGAAAACAAGTTGCAAAACTTACAATCGACCACGAACTAACAACGGTGGGCAGAATCACCCAGGGAACCAGAATTTTGGGAGACAACTGGGACGAGTGGTTCGTTGTTTCCAATGTGGGGAAGAGGGACATTATGCTAACGCTTGTACCCCTAATACTCTCACCTGCTACAATTGTCAGAAGCCATGACACATGGCAAAGGATTGCACAGCTCCAAAGGTAGAACCAATTGTGAATGTAACTAGGGCTACTCGTCCTACTGCTAGAGGACGCATTTATTGTGTGAGTGCTGAAGAGGGGAATCCATCTGGTAATCTGATGTGACTGTGAGATTGCAGGTAACACTCTAACTGCACTTTTTGATTCGGGGGCACCCCATCCTTCATTGCTATGGATTGTGTGAATCGCTTGAAGTTATCTGTATCTGCTTTACCTTTTGATTTGGTTGTTTCCACACCTGCTAAGACTTTGACAGTAAATTCTGCATGTTTACATTGTCAAATAACTATTCAGAATAGGGATTTCTTGGTTAATTTGATTTTTTACCGCTACAATCACTCGAGGTCATCCTCGGTATGGATTGGATGTCTTACCATTATGTGATCTTGGATTGTGCTCGTAAATTGGTTCTTTTCCCCAAACCAGGAGTTGTTAAGTACTTAGCCGCTAACAAACTCCGAGTGTCACTGAGTGAAGGGACTCATGAGTTTTTGTCTCTGGCTAATGTGGAGGCAAGGATAGATGTGAACATAGAAGATGTGATGCTTGTCAATGAGTATCGGGATGTATTTCCAACGGAAATTCCAGGATTGCCACCAGTAAGAGAAGTGGAATTTTTCATTGATTTGCACCAAGGAACGGGACCAATTTCAATGGCACCGTATCGAATGTTGCCATTGGAATTAAATGAGCTCAAAAGCCAAATCGAAGACTTGTTGGAGAGGAAGTTTATAAGACCAAGTGTATCACCGTGGGGAGCTCCAGTTTTGCTAGTTAAGAAGAAGGACGGAAGCTCGCGCTTATGTGTGGATTATAGACAACTTAATAAGGCAACTATTAAGAACCGTTATCCTTTGCCACGCATCGATGATTTAATGGATCAATTGAGAGGGGCCGCGATATTTACGTAGATTGACTTGAAGTCGGGTTACCATCAGATTCGAGTAAGGGAAGGAGATATTCAGAAAATTGCTTTTAGAACCCGTTATGGACATTATGAATATCTGGTTATGCCGTTTGGAGTTACCAATGCACTAGCAATTTTTCATGGACTACATGAACAGAATCTTTAATTCATTCCTTGATAAATTCGTGGTGGTTATTCATTGATGATATATTGATTTGGAGCTTATGAAGATTCATTCCTCAAGGCAACTGAAGATTCATGAGAGAAACTACCCTACTCATGATTTGGAGCTTGCTGCTGTTGTTTTTGATTGAAGATCTGGAGGCACTATTTATATGGGTGCACGTTCACAGTGTTTAGTGACCATAAAAGTTTGAAATATTTGTTTGATCAGAAGGAACTGAACATGCGCTAGAGACGGTGGATGGAGACTCTCAAAGATTTTGATTTCACACTGCAGTACCACCCTGGGAAGGCCAATGTAGTGGGTGATGAGTTGAGTAGAAGAAGTGTATCGGTGTCTTCAACAATTATAGCTAGACAACAAGAGTTGTGGGAAGATTTTAGAGACCTGTAGAACGAAGTGTATCGGTGTCTTCAACAATTATAGCTAGACAACAAGATTGTGGGAAGATTTTAGAGACCTCTACACTTGAACGTAGAGTTTGCACGGGGAATTGTTGAAATTCGGAATGATTAAGATTTCGAGTGGACTACTTGAAAGACATTGCAAATTCTCAAGATGACGTCTTAATACAAGAAAAGAGGAACCTAATAGTGCAAGGGAAGACGACTGAGTTCAAGATTGGATCAGATAATATTTTGCGATGTAATGGTAGGATTTGTGTACCAGAGTTTACAGATATGAGGAAAACAATCTTAGAAGAGGCTCATAAGAGCAAGTTTGAGTATTCATCCTGGAGCAACAAAGATGTATCAGGATTTTAGACAACATTATTGGTGGCCAGGAATGAAGAAACATGTAGCGGAGTATGTATCGACTTGTCTAACTTGTCAGAAAGCGAAGGTGGAACATCAGCGCGACCTGCTGGGATGTTGCAACCTTTAGATATACCGGAATGGAAGTGGAACAGCATTTCCATGGATTTTATAACTGGATTGCCAAAAACAAGGAGAAAGAATGATTCTATATGGGTAATAGTGGATCGACTGACTAAATCCGCTCACTTTTTGCCGGTAAAGACCACCTATAAGGTAGATCAGCTAACGAAGATCTACATCGCTGAAATTGTGAGGTTACACGGGGTACCGTCGAGTATTGTATCAGACCGTGATCCGAAGTTCACATCACATTTTTGGGGAGCATTGCACGAAGCATTGGGAACGAAACTACAATTGAGTTCAGCTTACCATCCACAAATGGACGGACAGACTGAAAGGACAAATCAGTCCCTGGAAGATCTGTTGAGAGCATGTGTATTAGATGATAGGGGAAGTTGGGATGATGTACTTCTGTTGATTGAGTTCACCTACAACAATAGTTTCCACGCAAGTATTGGAATGGCACCATATGAGGCTTTATATGGGCGCAAGTGTCAAATGCCCTTGTGTTGGTATAAGGACGGTGAAAGTATGATAGTCGGACCGGAGATGGTGCAACAGACTACAACTAAGGTAAGGAAGATTAAGGAGAAAATGAAGACTTCACAAGATCGTCAGAAGAGTTAGGCGGACAAGCGTCGCAAACTTTTAGAATTTGAACAGGGTGACCATGTATTTCTGAGAGTCACACCTACTACTGGAGTTGGTAGAGCATTGAAATCGAAGAAGTTGACTCCGAAATTCATTGGACCATATCAGATTTCTGCACGAATTGGGCCTGTTGCTTATCGGATTGCATTGCCCCCGATACTGTTCGATATTCATGACGTGTTTCATGTGTCACAGTTGAGGAAATATCTTGCAGATCCATCTCATGTGATCGAACCAGACACAATCCAGCTGAAGGATAACTTTTCATTCGAAGTACCACCTGTGAAAATTGATGACAGGAAGATTAAGCAATTGAGGACCAAGGATGTTTCATTGGTCAAGGTGATTTGGAACTCAATTACTGGAGATGCGACTTGGGAACTGGAAAGCAAGATGAGAGAACAGCACCCAGAGTTATTTATCGACGCATAGTTTTGAGGACGAAACTAGTTTTAGGGGGGTAGTAATGTAAGACCCATAATTTTAAAGTATACATTATGTATCTTTGTGTATTTTGGATTTTGGCTCGGAGGCTTTTTAGCCAAAGTTAATAATATTTTGGAGTTTATATGATCAAAAAGATATTTTGATGCTGTTTAGAATTACTCGTCGATAAATAAATTAAATTAACTGCGGTGAATCCTTTACGGAGAATTTTATGCGTTGCGGGTGAAATGGTAATTTAAACAAATATCTAGATATTTTGAGATATTTGTTAAGTTTTAATATATATATATTTCTATATGTTTGTTTGGAGGGAAAAAGAAAGGAAATTAGAAGGAAGGAAAAGGAAAAGAGAAAGGGTATAAAAAGGAAAGAAGGAAGAAAGGAAGAAAGGAAAAACAAAGGAAAGAAAGAGAAAGGAAAGAAAATCAGATTTTTCATCTTCCTCTCCCTGTCTCGCGCTCAAGATTCCTCCTTCCTCCATTTTCGTTTTTCTTGGCTTCCGTTCTTCAAGAATAGAAACCCAAGGTTTGTTGAGGGTGAAAGAGAAGATTTCTTAACTTCACTCTTCCTCGTTGATTCGAAAACGAAGAAAAACGGCGTTAGAGATTTTAAAACCGTCAAACACAAACCTTCCCGTTTCATCTAGATCTAAGCTTCGTTTCACGAAGAGATAGAAGGGAAAGTTGCTCACTACCACACTACGGTGCTAGGGAACCAACTTGGAGGCGACGTTGCGAGCGAAGATTTTTACCGGAATTACTCGCGGTACCGGAAACGCACGTTAAAGCTAACGTTAAGGTAAGGGCTCCTTCCAAACTTTTAGTTTGCATTTAGGGACTTATCTGTGGTTGTGTGGAAAGGAATTTGTTAGGGTTGAAGTCTTGGTGTGGGGGAAAATGATTCTAAGGCTTTATGGGTAAAATCTTAGAGTTAGGTTTTGGTTATATTGATGAATGTTTCGTGGAAAATGAATTTAAAACTCATTATGTATGATTTGAGTAAATGAAACTTGTTGTGTTAGAGTGTTATGTTATGTTTATTTGTGTTCGTTGTATTTGACGTGTTCTAAGTTAATACCGATGAAATTTGATGTGTTATGGTGTGGATTGTGAATTGAATTTGATAATATGTTTGAGTTGGCTTTGTTGTGGAATTTGAAAACCATTAGAGTTAAACGAGTATTAAAAATGGGGAATCTTTTAATATCTCGGTTTACTTAATGTGTGTTTGAGAAAATCGTTTAAGTTAAACGAGTATTAAGAATGGGGAATCTCTTAATGTCTACGTTTACTTAATGTTGGTGTGAAAACCATTAGAGTTAAACGAGTATTAAAAATGGAGAATCTCTTTTAATATCTCGGTTTACTTAATGTTGTTTTGAAAAATCGTTTAAGTTAAAAGAGTATTAAGAATGGGGAATCTCTTAATATTTCAGTTTGCTTAATGTTTGTTGTGAAAATCGTGTAAGTCAAATGAGTATTAAAAATGGGGAATCGTTTAATATCTACATTTGCTTAACGATTGTTGTGGATGGAGTAAGTATAGGCTCATGCATTTTCATGCTTTTTGTAAATCGTGCAGACCCATGATAGGTGGCACCTTGATAAATAGTACTTTGGCCTGTGATAGGCGGTACATTTTTGAAAATCGTGCAGACCCGTGATAGGTGGCACCTCGATAAACGATACGGGCCCGTGATAGGCAGTACGTTTATGGTTTTCGCTTTTTAGTAAATTGTGCAGACCCGTGATAGGTGGCACCTTGGTAAATAGTACTTTGGTCTGTGATAGGCGGTACATTTACAATTTACGTTATTTTAGTAAACCGTGCAGACCCGTGATAGGTGGCACCTCGGTAAACGATACGGGCCTGTGATAGGCAGTATGTTTATGGTTTACGCTTTTAGTAAATCGTGCAGACCCGTGATAGGTGGCACCTCGGTAATTGGTACTTTGGCCTGCGATAGGCGGTACAATTATGATTTACGGCCCTTCGATGAGGGTTTTGGTTTGGAATTTCGAGTCCATGCATTTTGGCATATACGCATTGCATTAGGGTGCTTGGCACACGAGTCGTGTTTGAATCAAGTATATGATTGAGTGGTTTGAATTGGAATTGTTGTGGTAATTGTGTGGGTTTTGCTAGGTGTTAAGTTTTGGAGTTATGTGTGAGTGTGATTGAATTAGTTTAAGTATTTTTGGAAGAATAAGCAGGGAAATCGATTTCCCAATCGATTGGATGAGTTGCAGGAAGTTCACTATTTTAACCTAATCGATTTTCCAAATAATTGTATAAATATGTCCTTCAAAATCTTTAAGAAATTGATTTGGAAATCGATTGGCAGAGAGGCAGGAACTGAGCAAAACTGCCAAAATCGATTTGGAAATCGATTTGGCAACACAGGGACTCAGCAAAACTGACAAAATCGACTTAGAAATCGATTTGGTCATGCAGGAACTCAGCAGAACTGACCAGATCGATTTGGCAATCGATTGGCTCAGCAGAAGTCCTTATTTTGAGTTAGATAATCGATTGCCCAATTGATTTATCAATGCTTTGGTCAGTTATGTATTACTTGATGGTTTGAGAACTTCATTTTGATTTCATTTTTAATTGGCAAGCATTACATGAACTTTTAGCATTATGAGAAATCCTTTTAAGGTGCATGCTTAGTTGAAAGGTTATTTTGTGCATTTAAAACTTAAATGTTATGTGTTATCTGTTAATTTCGGTTGGTGACCCTTTACAACTATTGTGGAAATCTGGGCTTTGCCCTCAGATGAGAGTCAGGACGATCTTACCGGTTCGTACCCTACGGATGGGAATGCTTGACTGGAGCTACGTTAGGAGGATCTCACGGGGTGCGTGGAGATCACTCAGGGTGTATAGTTTTTATGTAGGATGATCAGATTAGGTTGATGTATAGGGACTAGACGTCCTTCTTTTTGGGTTGGAGTATTTTAATTTGGAAAACTGTACTTATACTAATATTGTCAATTTGACATCTTATTTGAATGGGTTCAATGTACCATTTATTGTTGTGTAAATGCTTTGCATTTATATTTGGAGAAACTTTTCCGCTACTTGTAAATTATAATGACTCAATTATTTATCCAAAGGCATTTCCTTAATTATTTCTCTATTTTAGTTTAAATCTCTTTTGAAAAAAAAATACACCCTCGCTTTGAAAATCGGGGTGTTACACATAAGATTGGTTAAAAACCCTAAATGGATTAAAATAAGCCAAGGGAGGACGAAAATGACCTAAATGTTAATCCAATGACACAAAGACACTTATTGGATGCATCACACTAGTTAAAACCCTAAATGGATAAGAATAAGCCTAGGGATGACGAAAATGACATAGAAAACTTATTGGATTCACAAGATTGGTTAAAAACCCTAAAAGGATTAGAATTAGTCGAAGGAGGATGAAAATGACCTAAATGTTTATCCAATGACACAAACGCACTTATTGGATGCACACGATTGTCTAAAAACCCTAAATGGACATGGATAGGCATAGAGAGGACAAAAATGAACTAAATGTTAATCTAATGACACCAACACACTTATTGGATGCATCAGATTGATAAAAAAACCATAAACGTATTAGAATAAGCCAAGGGAAGTCGAAAATGACGTAAATAATAAGCTAATGACACAAACACACTTATTGGATGCACAAGATTGTTTAAAACCCCTAAATGGATTTGAATAAGCCTAAAGAGGACTAAAATGACCTATATGTTAATCCAATTGCACAAACGCACTTTTTGGATGCACATGATAGGTTAAAAATCCTAAATGGACTGGAATAAGCCTAGGGAAGCCTAAATGAACTAAATGTTAATCAAAGGACATAAACACACTTATTCGATGCACAAGATTGGTTAAAATCTCAAAATGGAATAGAATAAATCGACGGATGACGAAAATGACCTAAATGTTAATCCAATAACACAAACACACTTATTGGATGCACTATAATGGTTAAAAACCCTAAATGGACTAGAATAAGCCTTGGGAGGACAAAAAATAACCTAAATATTAGTCCAATGACACAATACACTAATTGTATGCATAAGATTGGATAAAAGTTAATCCAATGACACAAGCACAGTTATTGGATTCATAAGATTAGGTAAAATCCCTAAATAAAATAGAATAAGCCTAGGGATTACGAAATTGTCCTAAATGTGAATCCAATGACACAAACACACATATTAGATGCACAAGATTGGCTAAAAACCCAGAATGGACTAGAATAAGTCTAAGAATGACGAAAATGACCTAAATATTATTCCAATGACACAAACACCTTTATTGGATCCACATGATTTTTTAATACCCGTGAATGGACTAGAACAAACCAACAGAGGACAAAAATGAGGCATAAGAATGGTTAAAAACCCTAAATGGATTAGAATAAGCCTAGGGAGGAAGAAAATGACATAAATATTAATCGAATGACACAAACACACTTAATGGACCCACATGATTGTTTAAAAACCCGAAATGGACATGAATAATTCTAGGGAGGACAAAAATGACATAAATGTTAACCCAATGAGACAAACATAATTATTGGATGCACAAGATTGGTTAAAAATCCTAAATGGACAAGAATAAGTCATAGGATGACGAGAATGACCAAAATCTTAATCCAATGGCACATACGAACATATTGGATTCAAAAAATTGGTTAAAAACCCTAAATGGATTAGAATTAGTCGAAGGAGGACGAAAAAGACATAAATGTTAATCTCATGACACAAACACACTTAATTGATGTACAAGGTTGTTTAAAAATCGTAAATGGATTAGAATAAGCCTAGGGAGGATGAAAATTACCTAAATGTTTATCCAATGACACAAATGCACTTAATAGACGCACATGGTTTTTTAAAATCCCTAAATGGACTTGAATAAGCCTAGGGAGGACGAAAAAAACCTAAATATTAATCCAATGAATCAAACACACTTATTGGATGCACAAGATTGTTTAAAAGCCCTAAATGGACTTGAATAAGCCTAAAGAGGACAAAAATGACCTATTTAATTATCCAATGACACAAACACACTTATTGGATGTATAAGATTGTTTAAAAACCCTAAATGGATTTGAATAACCCTAAGAAGGAAGAAAATGACGTAAATTTTAATTCACTGATACAAACTCACTTTTGTGATCCACAAGATTGGTTAAAAACCCTAAACGGACTAGAATAAGCCTAGGGCAGACAAAAATGAATTAAATGTTAATCCAATGACACAAACACATCTATTGGATGCATAAGATTGGTTAAAAACCCTAAATGGATTAAAATAAGCCAAGGGACAAAGAAAATGACCCAAATGTTAATCCATTGACACAAAGACACTTATTGGATGCACAACATTGGTTAAAACCCTTGATGGATTAGCGTAAGCCATGGGAGGACAAAAATGACCTAAATGTTAATACAATGACATAGATGAACTTATTGGATTCACAGCATTGGTTAAAAACCCTAAAAGGATTAGAATTAGTCGAAGGAGGATGAAAATGACCTAAATGTTTATCCAAAGACACAAACGCACCTATTCGATGCACACGTGTGTTTAAAATCCCTAAATGGACAAGAATAAGAATAAGGATGACAAAAATGAACTAAATGTTAATCCAATGACACAAACACAATTATTGGATGTATTAGATTGATTAAAAACCCTAAATGTATTAGAAAAAGCCTAGGGACATCGAAAATGACATAAATATTAATCTAATGACAATAACAAACTTATTGGATGCACCAGATTGTCTAAAAACCCTTAAATGGATTAGAACCAGCCTAAAGAGGATGAAAATGACCTAAATGTTTATCCAATGACATAAACTCACTTAATGGACGCACATGATTGATTAAAAACCCTAAATGGAGTTGAGTAAGCCTCGGGAGGACGAAAAAGACCGAAATATTAATCCAATGATACAAACACACTTATTGGATGCACAAGTTGTTTAAAAACCCTAAATAAATTTGAATAAGCCTAAGAAAGAAGAAAATGACCTAAATCTTAGTTCAATGAAACAAACGCACTTCAGTGATGCACAAGAATGGTTAAAAATCCTAAATGGACGAGAATAAGACAAGGGAAGATAAAAATGAACTAAATGTTAGTCCAACGACACAAACACACCTATTTGATGCATAAGATTGGTTAAAAACCCTAAATGGATTAAAATAAGCCAAGAGAGAACGAAAATGACCTAAATGTTAATCCAATGACACAAAGACACTTATTTGATGCGTAACACTGGTTAAAACCCTAAATGGATTAGAATAACCCTAGGGAGGACAAAAATGAACTAAATGTTAATATAATGGCATACACGAACTTATTGGATTCACATGATTGGTTAAAAACCCTAAAAGGGTTAGAATTAGTCGAAGGAGGATGAAAATGACCTAAATGTTTATCCAATGACACAAACGCACTTATTGGATGCACACGATTGTTTAAAAACCCTATATGGACATGAATAAGGATACGGAGGACAAAAATGAACTAAATTTTAATCCAATGACACAAATACACTTATTGGTTGCATTACATTGATTAAAAACCCTAAATGTATTAGAATAAGCCTAGGGAAATCGAAAATGACCTAAATATTTATCTAATGACACAAACACACTTATTGGATTCATAAAATTGTTTAAAAACCCTAAATGGATTTGAATAAGCCTATGGAGGACTAAAATGACCTATATGTTAATCCAATGACACAAACGCACTTTTTGGATGCACAAGATTGGTTAAAAATCCTAAATGGACTGGAATAAGCCTAAGGAAGTCGAAAATGACCTAAATATTAATCTAATGACACTAACACACTTATTGTATGCACAAGATTGTTTGAAAAACCCTAAATGGATTAGAATAAGCCTAAGGAGGATGAAAATGACCTAAATGTTTATCCAATGACATAAACAAACTTAATGGACGCACATGATTGTTTAAAAACCCTAAATGGAGTTTAATAAGCCTAAGGAGGACGAAAAATACCTAAATATTAATCCAGTGGCACAAACACACCTATTGGATGCACAAGTTTATTTAAAAGCCATAAATGGACTTGAATAAGCCTAAAGAGGACGAAAATGACCTATATATTAATCAAATGACACAAACAGAGTTATTGGATGCACAAGATTGTTGAACAACCTTAAATGGATTTGAATAAGCCTAAGAAGGAAGAAAATAACCTAAACTATAATTCAATGACACAAACGCACTTTTGTGATGCACAAGAATGGTTAAAAACCATAAATCGACTAGTATAAGGCTAGGGAACACAAAAATGAAATAAATGTTAGTCCAACGACATAAACACACCTATTGGATGCATAAGATTGGTTAAAAACCCTAAATGGATTAAAATAAGTCAAGGGAGGACGAAAATGACCTAAATGTTAATCCAATGACACAAAGACACTTATTGGATGCATCACACTAGTTAAAACCCTAAATGCATAAGAATAAACCTAGGGATGACGAAAATGACTTAAATGTTAATACAATGACATAGAAAACTTATTGGATTCACAAGATTGGTTAAACACCCTAAAAGGATTAGAATTAGTTGAAGGATGATGAAAATGACCTAAATGGACTGGAATAAGCCTAAGGAAGTCGAAAATGACCTAAATATTAATCTAATGACACTAACACACTTAATGGACGCACAAGATTGTTTAAAAACCGTATATGGAGTTGAATAAGTCTAGGGAGGATGAAAAACCTTAATATTAATCCAATGACACAAACACACTTATTGGATGCACAAGTGTTGTTTAAAAGCCCTTAATGGACTTGAATATGCCTAAAGAGGACGAAAATAACCTATATATTAATCAAATGACACAAACACAATTATTGGATGCACTAGATTGTTTAAAACCTTAAATAGATTTAAATAAGCCTAAGAAGGAAGAAAATGACCTAAATTTTAATTCAATGACACCAACGCACTTTTATGATGCACAAGATTGGTTAAAAACCCTAAATGGACCAGAATAAGCCTAGGGAAGACAAAAATGAATAAATGTTAATCCAATGACACGGTAACACCCCAATTTTCAAAGCGAGGGTGTATTTTTTTTTTTTCAGAAACAAACTCATGAAACAAAGAATAATTAAGTAAAATACCTTTGGATAATTATTTAAGTCGTAAACACAACGACAAATAAGTCAACAGAATTACAAGCAGCGGAATATACGAATCCAAAGTATTTACACATCAAAAGTTGGTACATGTAACCATCGAACATAACATGTCAAACTGACAATATTAGTGTAGGTACAGTCTTCCATTTTAAAATAAATACAATTCAAAAGAAAGACGTATGTTCCCTCTATGTCAACCTAATCTCATCATTCTCCAAAACAAACTAAACGCCCTGAGTGATCTCCATGCGCCCCGTAAGATCCTCCTGACATTGCTCTAGTTAGGCATTCCCCTCTACATTCCCATCCACAGGGTACGAACCGGTAAGATTGTCTTGGCTCTCATCTGAGGGCAAAGCCCAGATTTCCACAATAGTTGTAAAGGGTCACCAACTGAAATTAACAATTATCACATAACATTTAAGTTTTTAAATGCACAAAATAACCTTTCAACTTAGCATGCACCTTAAAAGGGTTTTTCCATATGCTAAAAGTTCATATAACACATGCCAAATAACAATGAAAAAAAAATAAAGTTCTCAATCCATCAAGTAATACATAACTAACCAAGGCATTGATAAATCAATGAGCAATCTATTATCTAACGCAAAATAAGAATTTCTACTAAAGCCAATCGATTTCCTGAAGGTTTTTTAGTGAAATTTGAATTCTGGGCTTAATTCAATCGATTGGGCAATCAAATTGACAGCCTAGCTCAACCCCTGACTTAATGCCAATCGATTTCCAAATCGATTTTTGTCAGTTTTGCTGAATTCCTGCATGGCCAAATCAATTTTCTTAAATGGTTTTGAAAAACATATTATAAAATCGATTATGTCAAATTAGGGAAGTCCCTGTAACTCATCCAATCGATTGGGAAATCGATTTCCCTGCATATTATTCCAAAAATCCATAAACTAACTCAAAATCATTCATACCAATTCCAAATCTTAACACTTAGAAATTCCCACACAATCACCATGGCAAATTGGGTTTCGAAATAGTTTACAGTCAGTCACACTTACACACATCATCAATACATAACACTCAATCATAACTTGTTTCAAACACGACTCGTGTGCCAAGCACCCTAATGAGATGCGTATATGCCAAAATGCATGGACTCGGAATTCCAAACCAAAACCCTCCTCGAAGGGCCGTAAATCATAATTGTACCGCCTATCGCAGGCCAAAGTACCAATTACCGAGGTGCCACCTATCACGGGTCTGCACGATTTACTAAAAAAAAGCGTAAACCATAAACGTACTGCCTATCAATGGCCCGTACCGTTTAGCGAGGTGCCACCTATCACGGGTCTGCACGGTTTACTAAAAAGAACATAAATTGTAAATGTACCACCTATCACAGGCCAAAGTACTATTTACCAACGTGCCACCTATCACGGGTTTGAACAATTTACAAAAAAGCGTAAACCATAAACGTACTGCCTATCACGGGCCCGTACCGTTTACCGAGGTGCCACCTATCACGGGTCTGAACAGTTTACAAAAACGTAAATCATAAATGTAACGCCTATCACAGGCCAAAGTACTATTTATCAAGGTGCCACCTATCACGGGTCTGCACGATTTACAAAAAGAATGAAAATGCATGAGCATATACTGACTCCATCAACCACAATCGTTAAGCAAATGCAGATATTAAAAGATTCCTCATTTTTAATACTCATTTAACTTAAACGATTTTCCCAAACACCATTAAGTAAACCGAGATATTAAAAAGATTCCCCATTTTTAATACTCGTTTAACTCTAATGGTTTTCACGCCAACATTAAGTAAACATAGACATTAAGAGATTCCCCATTCTTAATACTCGTTTTAACTCTAATGGTTTTCAAAATTCCACACAAAACAAACTCAAACCTATTATCAGATCCAATCCACTACTCATACCAAAACACATCAATTCATTTATCCACAGAATTCAACCATACACACAACAAATTTCATCAGTATTAATTAAGAACACGTCAAATACGACGAACACAAATCAACACAATCCACCACTCAAACACAAACAAGTTTCATTTACTCAAAATCATACATAAATGAGTTTAAATTCATTTTCCACGAAACATTCATCAATATAACCAAAACCTAATTCTAAGATTTTACCCAGAAAGCCTTAGATTCATTTTCCCCCAAATCAACATTTCAACCCTAACAAATTCCTTTCCACACAATCACAGATAAGTCCCTAAATGCAAACTAGAAGTTTGGAAGGAGCCCTTACCTTCACGTTAGCTTTAACGTTCGATAGGGTACCGCGAGTAAATCCGGTAAAATCTCAGCTCGCAACATCGCCTCCAAAGTTGGTTCCCTAGCACCGTAGCGTGGTAGTGAGCAACTTTCCCTTCTATCTCTTCGCGAAACGAAGCTTAGATCTAGATGAAACGGGGAGGTTTGTGTTTGACGGTTTTGAAATCCCTAACTCCGTTTTCGAATCTGAGAAGGAGGAAGGAGTTGGGAAATTGATCTTTCTCATCCACTAGCCTTGGTTTCAATTCTTGAACTTAAAGGAAGCAAGGAAAACGAAAATGGAAGAAGGAAAATGGTGGCTTCGCGAGGCAGAGAAGAAGATGGAAAAAATGTTCTTTTTTCTCCTTTGTTTTCTTTCCTTGTTTTTCCTTTCTTTCCTTTTCTTTCTTCCTTTTTTATATCATTTTCTTTTCTTTTTCCTCCTTCTAATTTCCTTTCTTTCTATTTCCTATTCTTTCTTTTCTATCTCCTTTCCTTTTTCCTCAAAACAACCATATATATATATATATTAATTATAACTTAACAAATATCTCAAAAATATCTAGATATTTGTTAAATTCCCATTTCACCCGTAACGCATTAAATTCTTCGTAAAAGATTCACCGCAGTTAATTTAATTTATTCATCGACAAGTAATTCTAATCGCATCAAAATAACTCTTGGTCATATAAACTCCAAAATATTAATAACTTTGGCTACAAAGCCTCCGAGTTCAATACAAACATACACTAAAATACATAAAGTATACTTTAAAATTATGGGTCTTACATTACTACCCCCCTAAAATTAGTTTCGTCCTCGAAACTTAATGTACGAGTAGCAATCCACACTAGGTTCGTACTCAAATTCAACACACTAGTCACAACTTGTTTCACCCGGCCTTCTAGAAAAAAGTGTTGCCTACCCCTTTTCATAGGGTGTTTAATAACTTCACACACATCCATAGTCGGTAAGGCTCGTCCGTTCCATTCAACATGATTTTTTGTCTACTATCAACAAGAGATTAAGGATGATCAGTCCCTCAATTTGTCAATAAATAGCCAACAACCATGATAGTGGCTTAGACTATCTTAGCCGAACTGTAATAGCGCTCCTTGCAACTTACAAAAGCAGTCAACCATCTTCTCAGAGTCCATTGAATTTCCTTTATTTTCCTATAGCTTTGATCCTGTCGACGAAGTAAAATATCCCATACCTATGTCACGTAGTCTCATTGGCATCTACTTGGTACGAAACATCCATTTGGTACCAAACTTAAACACTTAGAATGACCCCAACACACTGAGCACAGAACAATCACTACATCCGAGAACTCCTAAATTTCTCCCTTGTCCACAAATCCTCGATTTTTCTTAAGTCGTACAACTACGTCAAATTGTAGTGTTCTTATCGGTATGTTGTTCCAGTTATAAATTTAATAATTTCATCCCCACATATGCTTGGTGATCAAAACTACCTCAAATATTTTCGAAAACAAGCTAAAGACTATACCACTTGGGACACACAAACTTCCTTTGATTGACGAACACGATAACAATCCCCATGACATGCACTCGAGTAATGTCTTTATATCATTGGCATACCTTTATAATAATAATGTCTGAGTTATAGGTGAGATAATTCCTTTCATCAATCTTTAATTGTCATAAGCTACATCTCTATGTGCTGCTCCACAAATTTCTTGGTACCTTTCCAATATTTGGTTCACTCGCTGGATTCTTATTCCCTATCAACCTTCACCGAGATACGAACTGAAAGAATCCTAACAATCGAACGTCCTAAAGAATTATTTCTCAAACGTTCCTCATAAGCATTTCCTAAGAACTAATTATCTATAAACTTCATCCTCATAAATTTTTCAGTACAATATCTCAAAAACCCACATACCTTTCTTCGTCCATCCAGTTACTGAAACGATCATTTCAAATCTTCACGCTTGACTTCCCAAGACCAACAACTAAACCATAAATCAGTTGTTACATTTCTTCTTTTTAACTTTCTATCATTGAATAAGATTCTAAAATTTGATCCTCAAAATCTCCAAACACTTCCATTCTTAACATGAATTATTTATCACTAGCCCGCCTCAACTCCTTCGATTATGAAAGTTTTAAGCATCAATTGGTCCTTCATCCAATCTCGAATCAAATCAACCATCTTAGGGTCCCAAATCAAATCTCGAATAATCCTTCTGACCTATCAAAATATTAACATCCTCTTAGTAATTCCCATCCTTTAATAGACTCTCAAAACTTATATTACCGCCATCTCGAAGTATTCCCGTACTCGATACTTCAAATTCCACTTAATGGTAACATAGAGTTCAATACATCAAGGCCTAACTCATTATGTTTTGCCAAACATCGCTTAAAATTCACACTTACACCTCTATAGTTTCATCCAATATCACTATCCATACTTACTATCTCCTAAACCACCAGGAGATTTGTCACTTATCAACTAAATACATGGTCTCACTCCTACCCTCGTTATGAGATTCATACTTAATAATCCAAGTTGCGAATCTAGTCTAACTCGAATGCTCGACTTTTCCCCTCAAGGTATCGACAATTCCTCAAAGCGTATTTTATCTATCCAAAGGAGTATTCACTCCTAATGTGCAACGCTCCCTTAACTTCAATACCAGTCTCTTTCATTGGCACCTAAGCACCAAAATGTTATCCAAATGGAAGCCTCATCTTCTCAACAATTCCATGTTGTTCACATCTCTTTGACAGTTGTCAAACTTCATCCAGTTTCATCCTGAAATCTACCAGGAAAACATCTAATATTTTTTTAACAAAAGTCCTCAACTTAGATCTTTACTTGAAATCCCTTATTAGTCTAATGTTAATCCATCCATACTCATCATCTTCGAGTTTACACCAACACATAGCTTCTGTGTCCTTGGAACCATTTTATAAATTCCATGCCGTCATGATTTGCTTCAACTCTGCCTGACAATCCGTCATCTCGAAGATCTTTTCCACATCTTGAATCCACTAGTCAACTATTTTCCTGAGTCCTCATCACCCTTGAACTTTGGAGGATGGTAACGACGAAAATATTCTAACCCTCTTAATCTTAAGAGCACAAATCTCTCTTTTCCTCTTCTCCAGATCTCGCAGAGTCTTTGCAGCAGTTCGTGCAACAACAAAACCTCCATGTTATTTGTAGCTCCAACCATTTGATCATCCCTAGTGACGTTCATCCTTGCAACGCCGTTCTCTCTTGGAGGTAGTGTTTCCGAAAAACCAACATCAAGAAGAAGTGTTAACACCACTTCGAATAATTCCAAAACCTAGTTTTGAATATATCAACACATAATAACTATTTTGGACTTGACAACCCAAACCACCTAAACCGACGCATGATCAGATAACAACTCCCAACCTACCGGTTGACCTACAATCTATAACCAAAGGCTCCACAGCTCCCAAAGAAAACCAAACCAAAGCTCTGATACCACAATGTAACACCCCGATTTTCAAAGCGAGGGTGTATTTTTTTTTTTCAAAAACAAACTCATGAAACAAAGAATAATTAAGTAAAATACCTTTGGATAATTATTTAAGTCGTAACACAACGACAAATAAGTCAACAGAATTTACAAGCAGCAGAATAGTTTTTGAAATACGAATCCAAAGTATTTACACATCAAATGTTGGTACATGTAACCCATCGAACATAACATGTCAAGCTGACAATATTAGTGTAGGTACAGTCTTCCATTTTAAAATAAATACAATTCAAAAGAAAGACGTATGTTCCCTCTATGTCAACCTAATCTGATCATTCTCCAAAACAAACTAAACGCCCTGAGTGATCTCCACGCGCCCCGTAAGATCCTCCTAACATAGCTCCAGTTAGACATTCCCCTCTACATTCCCATCCACAGGGTACGAACCGGTAAGATTGTCCTAGCTCTCATCTGAGGGCAAAGCCCAGATTTCCACAATAGTTGTAAAGGGTCACCAACCGAAATTAACAATTATCACATAACATTTAAGTTTTTAAATGCACAAAATAACCTTTCAACTTAGCATGAACCTTAAAAGGGTTTTCCATATGCTAAAAGTTCATATAACACATGCCAAATAACAATGAAAACAAAATAAAGTTCTCAATCCATCAAGTAATACATAACTAACCAAGACATTGATAAATCAATGAGCAATCTGTTATCTAACGCAAAATAAGAATTTCTACTAAGCCAATCGATTTCCAAATCGATTTACTGAAGGTTTTTAGTGAAATTTGAATTCTGGGCTTAATTCAATCGATTGGGCAATCAATTGACAGCGTAGCTCAACCCCTGACTTAATGCCAACCGATTTCCAAATCGGTTTTTGTCAATTTTGCTGAATTCCTGGATGGCCAAATCGATTTCCAAATCGATTTCTTAAATGGTTTTGAGAAACATATTATAAAATCGATTGGCAAATCGATTATGTCAAATTAGGGAAGTCCCTGTAACTCATCCAATCGATTGGGAAATCGATTTCCCTGCATATTCTTCCAAAAATACATAAACTAACTCAAAATCATTCATACCAATTCCAAATCTTAACACTTAGCAATTCCCACACAATCACCACGACAAATTGGGATTCGAAATAGTTTACAATCAGTCACACTTACACACAACATCAATACATAACACTCAATCATAACTTGTTTCAAACACGACTCATGTGCCAAGCACCCTAATGCGATGCGTATATCCCAAAATGCATGGACTTGGAATTCCAAACCAAAACCTCCTTGAAGGGCCGTAAATCATAATTGTACCGCCTATCGCAGACCAAAGTACCAATTACCGAGGTGCCACCTATCACGGGTCTGCACGATTTACTAAAAAGCGTAAACCATAAACGTACTGCCTATGACGGGCTCGTATCGTTCACCGAGGTGCCACCTATCACGGGTCTGCACGGTTTACTAAAAAGAACGTAAATTGTAAATGTACCGCCTATCACAGGCCAAAGTACTATTTACCAAGGTGCCACCTATCACGGGTCTGCACAATTTACAAAAAAGCGTAAACCGTAAACGTACGGCCTACCACAGGCCTGTACCGTTTACCGAGGTGCCACATATCACGGGTCTGCACAGTTTACAAAAACGTAAATCATAAATGTACCGCCTATCACATGCCAAAGTACTATTTATCAAGGTGCCACCTATCACGGGTCTGCACGATTTACAAAAAGAATGAAAATGCATGAGCATATACTGACTCCATCCACCACAATCGTCAAGCAAATGCAGATATTAAAAGATTCCCCATTTTTAATACTCATTTAACTTAAACGATTTTCACAACAAACATTAAGGAAACAGAAATATTAAGAGATTCCCCATTCTTAATACTCTTTTAACTTAAACGATTTTCACAACAAACATTAACTAAACAAGACATTAAGAGATTCCCCATTCTTAATACTCATTTAACTTAAACGATTTTCCCAAACACACATTAAGTAAACCGAGATATTAAAAGATTCCCCATTTTAATACTCGTTTAACTCTAATGGTTTTCACGCAACATTAAGTAAACGTAGACATTAAGAGATTCCCCATTCTTAATACTCGTTTAACTCTAATGGTTTTCAAATTCCACACAAAACAAACTCAAACCTATTATCAGATCCAATCCACAACTCATACCAAAACACGTCAATTCATTTCTCCACAGAATCCAACCATACACACAACAAATTTCATCAGTATTAATTAAGAACATGTCAAATACGACGAACACAAATCAATACAATCCACCACTCAAACACAACAAGTTTCATTTACCCAAAATCATACATAAATGAGTTTAAATTCATTTTCCACGAAACATTCATCAATATAACCAAAACCTAACTCTAAGATTTTACCCATAAAGTCTTAGATTCATTTTCCCCCAAATCAACATTTCAACCCTAACAAATTCCTTTCCACACAATCACAGATAAGTCCCTAAATGCAAACTAGAAGTTTGGAAGGAGCCCTTACCTTCACGTTAGCTTTAACGTTCGATAGGGTACCGCGAGTAAATCCAGTAAAATCTCCGCTCGCAACGTCTTTTCCAAAGTTGGTTCCCTAGCACCGTAGCATGGTGGTGAGCAACTTTCCCTTCTATCTCTTCGCGAAACGAAGCTTAGATCTAGATGAAACGGGGAGGTTTGTGTTTGACGGTTTTGAAATCCATAACTCCGTTTTAGAATCTGAGAAGGAGGAAGGAGTTGGGAACTTGATCTTTCTCATCCACTAGCCTTGGGTTTCAATTCTTGAACTTAAAGGAAGCAAGGAAAACGAAAATGGAAGAAGGAAAATGGTGGCTTCGCGAGGCAGAGGAAGAAGATGGAAAAATGTTCTTTTCTCTCCTTTGTTTTTCTTTCCCTTGTTTTTCCTTGCTTTCCTTTTCTTTCTTTCCTTTTTTATATCCTTTTCTTTTCCTTTTCCTTCCTTCTAATTTCCTTTCTTTCTATTTCCTTTTCTTTCTTTTCTATCTCCTTTCCTTTTTCCTCCAAACAACCATATATATATATATATTATAACTTAACAAATATCTCAAAATATCTAGATATTTGTTAAATTCCTATTTCACCTGTAACGCATTAAATTCTTCGTAAAAGATTCACCGCAGTTAATTTAATTTATTCATCGACAAGTAATTCTAATCGGCATCAAAAATAACTCTTGGTCATATAAACTCCAAAATATTAATAACTTTGGCTAAAAAGCCTCCGAGTTCAATACCAACATACACTAAAAATACATAAAGTATACTTTAAAATTATGGGTCTTACAGACACAAACACACCTGTTGGATGCGCATCATTGGTTAAAACCCTAAATGAATTAGAATAAGCCATGGGAGGAAAAAAAAGACCTAAATGTTAAAACAATGACATTGATGAACTTATTGGATTCACAACATTGGTTAAAAACCCTAAAAAGATTAGAATTAGTCGAAGGAGGATGAAAATGACCTAGATGTTTATCCAACGACACAAACGCGTTTAGTGGTTGCATACGACTGTTTAAAATCCCTAAATGGAAAAGAATAAGCATAGGGATGACAAAAATGAACTAAATGTTAATCCAATGACACAAACACAGTTATTGGATTGGATGCATCAGATTGATTAAAAATCCTAAATGTATTAGAATATGATAGGGAAGGCGAAAATGACCTAAATGTTTATCCAATGACATAAAAGCACTTAATGGACTCACATGTTTGTTTAAAAACCCTAAATGCAGTTGAATAAGCCTAGGGAGGACTAAAAAGACCGAAATATTAATCCAATGACACAAAAACACTTATTGGATGCACAAGTTGTTTAAAAACCCTAAATGATTTTGAATAAGCCTAAGAAAGAAGAAAATGACCTAAATTTTAGTTCAATGACACAAACGCACTTTTGTGATGCACAAGAATGGTTAAAAACCCTAAATGGACTACATGTTAGTCCAACGACACAAACACACTTATTGGATGCATAAGATTGGTTAAAAACCCTAAATGGATTGAAATAAGCCAAGGGAGAACGAAAATGACCTAAATGTGAATCCAATGACACAAAGACACTTATTGGGTGCACCAGATTGTTTAAAAACCCTAAATTGATTAGAATAAGCCTAAGGAGGATGAAAATGACCTAAATGTTTATCCAATGACATAAAAGCACTTAATGGACGGACATGTTTGTTTAAAAACCTTAAATGGAGTTGAATAAGCCTAGGGAGGACTAAAAAGACCAAAATATTAATCCAATGACACAAACACACTTATTGGATGCACAAGTTGTTTAAAAAACCTAAATGAATTTGAAAAAGCCTAAGAAAGAAGAAAATGACCTAAATGTTAGTTCAATGACACAAACGCACTTTTGTGATGCACAAGAGTGGTTAAAAACCCTAAATGGACTAAATGTTAGTCCAACGACACAAACACACTTATTGGATGCATAAGATTGGTTAAAAACCCTAAATGGATTAAAATAAGCCAAGGGAGAACGAAAATGACCTAAATGTTCATCCAATGACACAAAGACACTTATTGGATGCATAACACTGGTTAAAACCCTAAATGGGTTAGAATAAGCCTAGGAAGGACGAAAATGACGTAAATGTTAATACAATGGCATACACAAACTTATTGGATTCACAAGATTGGTTAAAAACCCTAAAAGGATTAGAATTAGTCGAAGGAGGATGAAAATGACCTAAATGTTTATCCAATGAAACAAACGCACTTATTGGATGCACACGATTGTTTAAAAACCCTATATCGACATGAATAAGCATACGGAGGAGAAAAATGAACTAAATGTTAATCCAATGACAAAACACACTTATTGGATGCATTAGATTGATTAAAAATCGTAAATGTATTAGAATAAGCCTTGGGAAGTCGAAAATGTCCTAAAATATAATCTAATGACACAAACACACTTATTGGATGCACAAGATTGTTTGAAAACCCTAAATGGATTTGAATAAGACTATGGAGGATTAAAATAACCTAAATGTTAATCCAATGACACAAACGCACTTTTCGGATGCACCTGATTAGTTAAAAATTCTAAATGGACTAGAATAAGCCTAGGGAAGCCAAAATGAACTAAGTGTTAGTCAAATGACATAAAGACACTTAGTGGATGCACCAGATTGGTTAAAATCCCAAAATGGACTAGAATAAATCGTCGGATGACAAAAATGACGTAAATGTTAATCCAATGACACAAACACACTTATTGGATGCATAAGATTGGATAAATGTTAATCCAATGACACAAGCACAGTTATTGGATACAAAATATTTGTTAAAACCCTAAATGAAATAGAATAAGCCTATGGATGACGAAATTGACATAAATGTGAATCCAGTGACACAAACATACACATTAGATGCACAAGATTGGCTAAAAACCCAAAGTGGACTAGAATAAGTCAAAGAATGACAAAAATGACCTAAATATTATTCCAATGAGACAAACACACTTATTTGATGCAAAACCATAGTTAAAAATCTTAAATGGATTAGAATAAAACTAGGCAGGATGAAAATGACATAAATGTTAATCCAATGACACAAACACACCTATTGGATTCACAAGATTGGTTAAAAACACTAAATGGACTAGAATAAGTCAAAGGATGAAGAGAATCACCAAAATCTTAATCTAATGGCACAGACGAACTTATTGGATTTAAAAGATTGGTTAAAAACCCTATATGGGTAAGAATTAGTCGATGGAGGACGAAAAAGACCTAAATGTTTATCCAACGAACCAAACACACTTAATTGATGAACAAGATTGTTTAAAAATCCTAAATAGATTAGAATAAGCCTAGAGAGAATGAAAATGACCAAAATGTTTATCCAATTACACAAACACAATTAATGGATGCGCATGATTGTTTAAAAACCCTAATTATACTGGAATAAGCATAGGGAGGATGAAAAGAACCTAAATATTAATCCAATGACACAAACACACTTATTGGATCCACAAGATTGTTTAAAAGCCCTAAATGGACTTGAATAAACCTAAAGAGGACGAAAATGACCTATATATTAATCCAATGAAACACACACACACTTATTGGATGCACAAGATTGTTTAAAAACCCTAAATGGATTTGAATAACCCTAAGAAGGAAGAAAATGACCTAATTTTTATTCAATGATACAAACACACTTATTGGATGCACACGATTGTTTAAAATCCCTAAATGGACAAATAAAATCATAAAGAGGACAAAAATGAACTAAATGTTAAACCAATGACACAAACGCAGTTATTGGATGCATCAGATTGATTAAAAACCCTAAATGTATTAGAATAAGCCTAGGGAAGTCGAAAATGACCTAAATATTAATCTAATGATACTAACACACTTATTGGATGCAAAAGATTATTTAAAAACCCTAAATGGAATAAAATAAGCCTAATGAGGATGAAAATTACCTAAATGTTTATCAATTAACATAAACACACTTAATGGACGTACATGATTGTTTAAAAACCCTAAATGAGGTTGAATAAGCCTAGGGAGGACGGAAAAGACCTAAATATTAATCGAATGACACAAACACAGTTACGGATGCACAAGATTGTTTAAAAGCGGTAACAAGACTTGAATATGCCTAAAGAGGACAAAAATGACCTATATATTTATCAAATGACACAAACACACTTATTGGAAGCACAAAATTGTTTTAAAACCCTAAATGGATTTGAATAAGCCTAAGAAGGAAGAATATGACCTAAATTTTAATTCAATGACACAAACGCATTTTTGTGATGCACAAGAATGGTTAAAAATCCTAAATGGACTAGAATGTGACTAGGGAAGAAAAATATAAACTCAATGTTAATCCAACGACACAAACACACCTATTGGACGCATAAGATTGGTTAATAACCCTAAATGGATTAAAATAAGCCAAGGGTGGACAAAAATGACCTAAATGTTAATTCAATGACACAAAGACACTTATTAGATGCATAACACTAGTTAAAACCCTAAACGGATAAGAATAATCCAAGGGAGGACGAAAATGACTTAAATGTTAAAACAATGACATAGTAAACAAATTGGATTCACAAGATTGGTTAAAAACCCTAAAAGGATTAGGATTAGTCGAAGCAGGATGGAAATGACGTAATTGTTTTTCCAATGACACAAATGCACTTATTGGATGCACACAATTGTTTCAAAACCCTAAATGGACATGAATAAGCATAGGGAGGACAAAAAATGAACTAAATGTAAATCCAATGACACAAACACACTTGTTGGATGCATCAGATTGATTACAAATCCTAAATGTATTAGAATAAGCCTAAAGAAGTCGAAAATGACCTAAATATTAATCTAACGATAGAAACACACTTATTGGTTGCACAAGATTGTTTAAAACCCCTAAATGGACTGGAATAAGCCTAGGGAAGACAAAAATGAACTAAATGTTAATCAAATGACATAAACATACTTTTTGGATGCAAAAGATTGGTTAAAAACCTTAAATGGATTAGAATAAGCCTATGAAAGAAGAAAATGACTTAAATGTTAATCCAATGACACAAACAAAAAGTTATTGGATGCACAAGATTGGTTAAAAACCAAAAATGGACTAGAATAAGTGGAAGGATGACGAAAATGACCTAATGTTAATCTAATGACATAGACGAACTTATTGGATTTACAAGATTGGTTAAACACCCTAAATGGATTAGAATTAGTCGAACGAGGATGAAAATGACCTAAATGATAATCCAATGACACAAACGCACTTATTGGATGCACAAAATTTTTTAAAAACCCTAAACGGACTAGAATAAGCATAGGGAGGACAAAGATAAACTAAATGTTAATCCAATGACACAAACACACTTATTGGATGCATAAGATTGATTAAAATTACTAAATGGATTAGAATAAGCGTAGGGAAGACGAAAATGGCCTAAATATTAATCTTATAACACATACACACTTATTGGATGCACAAGATTTTTTAAAAACCCTAAATGGATGTGAATAAGCCTAAGGAGGATGAAAATGACCTAAATGTTAATCCAATGACACAAACACATTTTTTGGATGCACAAGATTGGTTAAAAGCCCTAAATGGACGAGAATAAGCCTAGGGAAGACAAAAATGAACTAAATGTTAAGCCAATGGCACAAACACACTTATTGGATGCATAAGATTGGTTAAAAACCCTAAATGGATTAGAGTAAGCCTAAGGATGACGAAAACGACCAAAATGTTAATGCAATGACAAAAACGCATATTTTAGATTGACAAGATTGGTTAAAAATCCTCAATTGACTAGAATACGTTGAAGGATGCAAACATGGCCTAAAGGTTAATCCAATGACACAAATACCATTATTAAATGCACAAGACTGTTTAAAAATCCTAAATAGGCTAGAATAATCATAGGTAGGACAAAAATGGTTTAAATGTTAATCTAATGACCAAAACACACTTATTTGACGAGAGAGAATGGATAAAACCCTTAAATGGAATAGAATAAGCCTAGGGAGAAAGAAAATGACCTAAATGTTAATCATATGACACAAACGCACTCATTGGACGCACAAGATTGTATAAAACCCCTCAATAGACTAGAATAAGCCTAGGGAAGACGAAAACGATCTAAATGTTAATCCCATGACACAAACACACGTATTGGATGAACAAAATTGGTTTGAAGCCTAAATGTTATTCCAATGGCAAAAATACACTCTTTGGATTCTTAAGATTGGTTAAAAACTCTAAATGGATTAGATTACGCCTATGGAGGATGAAAATGACCTAAATGTTAATCTAATGACACAAACACACTTATTGGATAAATAACATTTGTTAAAAACCCTTAATGGACAAGAATAAGCCAAGGGAAGAAGAAAATGACCTAAATGTGAATCCAATGTCCCAAACACACTTATTTGACGTATAAGATTGGTTAAAAACCTTAAATGAATTAGAATAAGCCTAGTGATGACGAAATTGACCTAAATGTGAATCCAATGACACAAACACATGTATTGGATGCACAAGATTGCTTAAAAAACTAAAATGGACTAGAATAAATTGACGGCTGATGAAAATGACCTAAATGTTAATCCAATGACACAAACACACTTATTGGATGCAGAACAATGGTTAAAAATCCTAAATGGGCTAGAATAAGCCTTGGGAGGACGAAAAATAACCAAAATAATAATCCAATGACACATTATACCTATTGTATGCATAAGATTAGATAAATGTTAATCCAATGACACAAGCACATTTATTGGATACATAAGATTGCTTAAAAACCCTAAATGAAATAGAATAAGCCTAGCGATGACGAAATTGACCTAAATGTTAATCCCATGACACAAACACGTGTATTGGATGCACAAGATTGGCTAAAAACCCAAAATGGACTAGAATAAGTCAAAGAATGACGAAAATGACCTTAATGTTAATCTAATGACAAAAACACCTTTATTGGCGACACAACATTGTTTAAAACCCCTAAATGGACTAGAACAAATCTAGGGAGGACAAAAATGACCTAAATCTTAACCGAATGACACAAACACGCTTATTTGAGGAATAAGAATGGTTAAAACCCGAAATGTACTAGAATAAGTCGAAGGATGACGAGAATGACCAAAATCATAATCCAATAGCATAGACAAACTTATTGGTGTCAAAAGATTGGTTGAAAGCCCTATAAAGATTAGAATTAGTCGAAAGAGGACGGAAAAGACCTAAATGTTAATCGAATGACACAAACACATTTAATTGATGTACAAGAATGTTTAAAAACCATTAATGGATTAGAATAAGCCTAGGGAGGATGAAAATGACCTAAATGTTAATCCAATGACACAAACACACTTATTGGATCCACAAGATTGTTTACAAATCATTAAATGGACAAAAATAAGCCCAGGGAGGACAAAAATGACCTAAATGTTAATCCATTAACACAAACACACTTATTGGGTGGATAAGATTCGTTAAAAACCCTAAATGGATTAGAATAAGCCTATGGTGGATAAAAATGACCTATATATTAATCCAATGACACAAACACACTTATTGGATGCACAAGATTGTTTAAAAACCTTAAATGGATTTGAATAACCCTAAGAAGGAAGAAAATGACCTAAATTTTAATTCAATGACACAAACGCACTTTTGTGATGCACAAGATTGGTTAAAAACCCTAAATGAACTAGAATAAGCCTAGGAAAGACAAAAATGAACTAAATGTTAATCCAATGACACAAACACACCTATTAAATGCATAATATTTGTTAAAAACCCTAAATGGATTAGAATAAGCCAAGGGAGGATGAAAGTGACCTAAACGTTAATCCAATGACACAAAGACACTTATTGGATGCATAACATTGGTTAAAACCCTAAATGGAATAGAATAAACCATGGGAGGACAAAAATGACCTAAATGTTAATACAATGACATAGATGAACTTATTGGATTCACAACATTGGTTAAAAACCCTAAAAGGATTAGAATTAGTCGAAGGAGGATGAAAATGACTTAAATGTTTATTAAATGACACAAACACACTTAATGGATCTACGCAATTGTTTAAAATCCCTAAATGGACAAGAAAAATCATAGGGAGGACAAAAATGAACTAAATGTTAAACCAATGACACAAACATAGTTATTGGATGCATCAGATTGATTAAAAACCCTAAATTTATTAGAATAAGCCTAGGGAAGTCGAATATGGCCTAAATATTAATCTAATGACACTAACACACTTATTGGATGCACAAGATTGTTTAAAAATCCTAAATGGATGAAAATTAGCCAAGGGGTGATGAAAATGACCTAAATGTTTATCAATTGACATAAACGCACTTAATGGACGTACATGATTGTTTAAAAACCCTAAATGAGGTTGAATAATCCTAGGGAGGACGAAAAAGACCTAAATATTAATCCAATGACACAAACACACTTAACAGACGCAGAAGATTGTTTAAAAGCCCTAAATGGACTTGAATAAGCCTAAAGAGGACGAAAATGACCTATATATTTATCAAATGACAAAAACACACTTATTGGATGCACAAGATTGTTTTAAAACCCTAAATGGATTTGAATAAGCCTAGGAAGGAAGAATATGACCTATATTTTAATTCAATGACACAAACGCACTTTTGTGATGCACAAGAATGGTTAAAAACCCTAACTGGACTAGAATATGACTAGGGATGAAAAAAATGAACTCAATGTTAATCCAACGACACAAACACACCTATTGGATGCATAAGATTGGTTAAAAACCCTAAATGGATTAAAATAAGCCAAGGGAGGACAAAAATGACCTAAATGTTAATCCAATGACACAAAGACACTTATTGGATGCATAACACTAGTTAAAACCATAAATGGATAAGAATAAGCTTAGGGAGGACGAAAATGACGTAAATGTTAATACAATGACATAGCAAACTTATTGGATTCACAACATTGGTTAAAAACCCTAAAAGGATTAGGATTAGTCGAAGGAGGATGGAAATGACGTAAATGTTTATCTAATGACACAAACACACTTATTGGATGCACACAATTGTTTAAAAACCCTAAATGGACATGAATAAGCATAGGGAGGAAAAAAATAAACTAAATGTTAATCCAATGACACAAGCACACTTATTGGATGCATCAAATTGATTAAAAACCCAAAATGTAATAGAATAAGCCTAGAGAAGTCGAAAATAACATAAATATTAATCTAACGACACAAACACACTTATTGGATGCGCAAGATTGTTTAAAACCCCTTAATGGACTGGAATAAGCCTTGGGAAGACAAAAATGAACTAAATGTTAATCAAATGACATAAACACACTTATAGGATGCAAAAGATTGGTTAAAAACCTTAAATGGATTAGAATAAGCCTAGGAAAGAAGAAAATGACTTAAATGTTAATCCAATGAAACAAAAAACAACTTATTGGATGCACAAGATTGGTTAAAAACCAAAAATTGACTAGGATAAGTCGAAGGATGACAAAAATGACCTAAATGTTAATCTAATTACATAGACGAACTTATTGGATTTGAAGAGATTGGTTAAACACTCTAAATGGATTAGAATTAGTCGAACGAGGACGAAAATGACCTAAATGTTAATCCAATGACACAAACGCACTTATTGGATGCACAAGATTGTTTAAAAACCCTAAACGGACTAGAATAAGCATAGGGAGGACAAACATGAACTAAATGTTAATCCAATGACACAAACACACTTATTGGATGCATAAGATTGATTAGAATAAGTCTAGGGAAGACGAAAATGACCTAAATATTAATCTTATGACACCAACATACTTATTGGATGCACATGATTTTTTGAAAACCCTAAATGGATGTGAATAAGCCTAAGGAGGATGAAAATGACCTAAATGTTAATCCAATGACAAAAACACACTTTTTGCATGCACAAGATTGGTTAAAAGCCCTAAATGGACGAGAATAAGCCTAGGGAAGACAAAAATGAACTAAATGTTTATCCAATGATACAAACACACCTATTGGTTGCATAATATTGGTTAAAAAACCTTATTGGATTAAAATAAGCAAAGGGGGGAGGAAAATGACCTAAATGTTAATCCAATGACACAAAGACACTTATTGGATGCATAACATTGGTTGAAACCCTAAATGGATTAGAATAAGCTATGGGAGGACAAAAGTCACCTAAATGTTAATACCATGACATAGATGAACTTATTGGATTCACAACATTGGTAAAAAAAACCCTAAAAGGATTAGAATTAGTCGAAGGACGATGAAAAGGAACTAACTGTTTATCCAATGACACAAACACACTTATTGGATGCACACGATTGTTAAAAATCCCTAAATGGACAAGAGTAATCATATGGAGGACAAAAATGGACTAAATGTTAATCCAATGACACAAACACACTTATTGCATGCATCAGATTGATTAGAAACCCTAAATGTATTAGAATAAGCCTAGAGAAGTCGAAAATGACCTAAATATTAATCTAACGACACAAACACCCTAAATGGATTAGAATTAGTCGAACGAGGACAAAAATGACCTAAATGTTAATCCAATGACACGAACGCAGTTATTGGATGCACAAGATTGTTTAAAAACCCTAAACAGACTAGAATAAGCATAGGGAGCACAAAGATGAACTAAATGTCAATCCAATTACACAAACACACTTATTGGATGCATAAGATTGATTAAAATCACTAAATGGATTAGAATAAGCCTAGGGAAGAAGAAAATGGCCTAAATATTAATCTTATAACACCAACACACTTATTGGATGCACAAGATTTTTTAAAAACCCTAAATGGATGTGAATAAGCCTAAGGAGGATGAAAATGACCTAAATGTTAAGCCAATGACACAATCATATTTTTTGGATGCATAAGATTGGTTAAAAACCCTAAAAGGATTAGAATAAGCCTAGGGATGACGAAAACGACCGAAATGTTAATCCAATGACAAAAACGCATTTTTTGGATTGACAAAATTTGTTAAAAATCCTAAATTGACTAACATACGTCGAAGGACGAAAATATGGCCTAAATGTTAATCCAATGATACAAATACCTTTATTGGATGCACAAGACTGTTTAAAAATCCTAAATGGACTAGAATAATCATAGGTAGGACAAAAATGGTTTAAATGTTAATCTAATGACGAAAACACACTTATTTGACACAAGAGAATGGTTAAAACCCCTAAATGCGTTAGAATAAGCCTAAGGAGAAAGAAAATGACCTAAATGTTAATCATATGACAAAAACGATCTAAATGTTAATCCCATGACATAAATGGACTAGAATAAGCCTAAGGAGGACGAAAACGATCTAAATGTTAATCCCATGACACAAACACACGTATTGGATGAAAAAAATTTGTTTGAAGCCTAAATGGACTTGAATAAGCCTACGGAGGAGAAAAATGACCTAAATGTTATCCCAATGACAAAAACACAATCTTTGGATTCTTAAGATTGGTTAAAAACTCTAAATGGATTAGAATACGCTTATGGAGGATGAAAATGACCTAAATTTTAATCTAATGACACAAACAAACTTATTGGATGAATAACATTTGTTAAAAACCCTTGATGGACAAGAATAAGCCAAGGGAGGACGAAAATGATCTAAGTGTGAATCCAATGTCACAAACACACTTATTTGACGTAAACGATTGGTTGCACAAGCACATGTATTGGATGCACAAGGTTGGTTAAAAAACTAAAATGGACTAGAATAAATCGGCGGCTAACGAAAATGAACTAAATGTTAATCCAATGACGCAAACACACTTATTGGATGCAAAACAATGGTTAAAAACCCTAAATGGACTAGAATAAGCCTTGGGAGGACGAAAAATAACCAAAATAATAATCCAATGACACAATACACTTATTGTATGCATAAGATTAGATATATGTTAATCGAATGACACAAGCACATTTATTGGATACATAAAATTGGTTAAAAACCCTAAATGAAATAGAATAAGCCTAGGGATGAAGAAATTGACATAAATGTTAATCCCATGACACAAACACGTGTATCGGATTCACAAGATTGGCTAAAAACCAAAAATGGACTAGAATAAGGCTTTCTTTGACACAAACATGCTTATTTGAGTCATAAAAATGGTTAAAACCCAAAATGTACTAGAATAAGTCGAAGGATGACGAGACTGACAAAAATCTTAATCCAATAGCATAGACGAACTTATTGGTGTCAAAAGATTGGTTGAAAACCCTATAAAGATTAGAATTAGACGAAAGAGGACGAAAAAGACCTAAATATTAATCGAATGACACAAACACATTAAATTGATGTACAATAATGTTTAAAAACGCTTAATGGATTAGAATAAGCCTAGGGAGGATGAAAATGACCTAAATGTTTATCCAATGACACAAACACACTTAATGGACGCACACGATTGTTTAAAAACCCGAAATGGAGTTGAATAAGCCTAGAGAGGACGAAAAAGTCCTAAATATCAATTCAGTGACACAAACACACTTATTGGATGCACAAGATTGTTTAAAAGCCCTAAATGGAATTGAATAAGCTTCAAGAGGACGAAAATGACCTATATATTAATCCAATGACAAAAACACATTTATTGGATGCACAAAATTGTTTAAAAATCCTAAATGGATTTGAATAACCCTAAGAAGGAATAAAATGATCTAAATTTTAATTCAATGACATAAACACACTTTTGGGATGCACAAGATGGTTAAAATCACTAAATTGACTAAAATAAGCCTAGGGAAGACAAAAATGAACTAAATGTTAATCCAATGACACAAACCCGCCTATTGGATGCATAAGATTGGTTAAAAACCCTAAATGAATTAAAATAAGCCAAGGGAGGACGGAAATGACCTAAATGTTAAGCCAATGACACAAAGACACTTATTGGATGCAAAACATTGGTTAAAACCCTAAATGGATAAGAATAAGCCTATGGAGGACGAAAGTGACCTAAATGTTAATCCAATGACAAAAACACACTTAAGATTGGACAAAAACCCTAAATGGACTAGAATAAGCATAGGGAAGACAAAAATGAACTAAATGTTAATCAAATGACACAGACACACTTATTGGATGCATAAGAATGGCTAAAAACCTTAAATCGATTACAACACGCTTAGGGACGACAAAAATGACCTAAATGTTAATCCATTGACACAAACGTACTTATTGGATTCTCTAGATTGTTTAAAAACCCTAAATGGACTAGAATAAGCCTATGGAGGACAAAAATAACCTAAATGTTAATGCAATGACACAAACACACTTATTGGATGCATAAGGTTGGTTAAAAACCCTAAATGTATTAGAATAAATCTAGTGAGGACGAAAATAACCTAAATGTTAATCCAATGACACAAACACACTTATTGGATACACAAGATGTTGGATTTTGATCCTTTAATTCCTAATTTTGACATAATTAATAATTCAACAATGTTCATACAAAACATGATAAATCTAATATTTGAATTGAGCAAGATTTCAGGAACAACAATCAAATCCTACACACTTGGAACAGGTTGCTTGAAACACAAGAAATCAACAAAAGTTGACTTTTGACTGAAGCAAATCGATTGGGAAATCGATTTCATAACAAGGGTGTAAGGAAACACAACTGTTTGTGTTGGTATAATCGATTGGGCAATCGACTGACTGAATTAGAAATTGAAAATGCACAAGTCAGTAGCACCCCAATTTTGAGGGTAATCGATTGACAAATCGATTATACAATTCACAAAGTAAACCTGATTGAAATAAATCGATTTGATCAGTCACAGTGGAAACCCAGTTTTAAGGGTAATCGATTGGCAAATCGATTACTTAAAAATCACTTGCAAAATAACTTTTCTTGTGACATACAAATCGATTGGACAATCTATGTTGTAATATTTCAATCAAGTTAAATTTGGTCGAAATCGATTGGGAAATCGATTGAACCAATTCCCAGGTAAGAACGTTTTCAGACAAATACATACAAATCGATTGGCACATCGATTAGTATTAAAATAGCTGAGTCACTGACTCGAACACAATCGATTGGCAAATCGATTGACAAAACCTTTTGAAAACCCAATGAACTCTGAGATTACGAAATCGATTGATATGTGTTTCAATTTGAACATAACATCTGCAATCGATTACGAAATCGATTCATATCAGTCTTAACATAATCACTGAGAAATGTTGTTTAAAGAATCAATTGGTAAATCGATTGGGTTATATAGTTTCAAGATTCAAGAAAAACAAGACACACGATAATCGATTGGCAAATCGATTAGACTGGTTTATCCTTTACAAAATCGATTGGTAAATCGATTGATTAATGTGTTTTTCAGAAACTATATAAACTGTCTTCAATCTGTCTTTCAAAAAACATGAATGATAATAATAATATCAATCTGAAATATACATTGAATATTCTTGATACACAATAACACTTGGTTAATCCATTGAGATTACTTTTTCAGATCAAAGAAAAAAGGAGGATTATCAACAATCAAAAAGATAGCTGGAAAAGTGATCTTGAAAGACAAGGATTCTCATAAACAATCTTTGAATATCCAGAATTGTGAGAAGCCATTTTGACCAAGATTGAAGACTACTTTTTGTTCTTTTTGTATTCTGTTTTCTAACAATTCTTTGAAACAAAAACAAGGCGAGAAAATCCAGCTAGAAACTGGTGACTACTTTCTTGGGTGAGAGTGCTCAACAAGAAAGAGTTGTACTTTGATTATGTGATAGGTTGCTGAGTATCTACAAGGATCAGAGGGTGATCAATAGGAAAGAGATCATTAAGATAGATAGGTTTCGGGGAGGAAACTGGACAATCTGTAATTGATTCTTTCTATTGGAGAAGAAAATCTGAAATCCGTTTGGATTTGCAGGACTGGATGTAGGTTGTCAAGTTGACAACTGAACCAGTATAAATTCTTGGTGCAATCTTCTCTAACCCTTAACTCCTTTGATTTACTATATTGCTATATCTGTATATGTGATTAAAACTAGATGTGTAACACCCCGTTTTTCAAAGCGAGGGTATATTTTTTTTTTTAAAAGTAATTAAAAACGAACAAGGAAATAAATCAGGAAATGCTGTTGGATAAATAATTGAGTCATTATAATTTACGCAGCGGAAAAAGTTCTCCAATTACAAATCCAAAACATTTCTACATAAACATCAAATGGTACATGGAACCCATTCAAAGATGATATCAAACTGATAATATTTGTATAAGTACAGTTTTCCAAAACTAAAATACTCCAAACCAAAAAGAAGGACCCCTAGTCCCTATACATCATCCTACTCTGATCATCCTACCAAAAACTATACACCCTGAGTAATCTCCACGCGCCCCGTGAGATCCTCCCAACACAACCGCAGTCAAGCATTCCCATCTCCATCCCTGTCCGTAGGGTACGAACCAGTAGGGCCGTCCTGACTCTCATCTGAGGGCAAAGCCCAGATTTCCACAATAGTGTAAAGGGTCACCAACCAGAAAATAACAGATAACACATAGCAATTAAGTTTTTGAATGCTCAAAACAACTTTTTAACTAAGCATGCACCTTAACAGGATTTTCAATGTGCGAAAAGTTCATACATTACATTGCCAATGAAAATGAAAGTAAAATGCAGTTCTCGATCTCCTAATTATCACATGATAAAACAAGACATGGATAGATTCATGAGCAATTAATCATACAACTAAAAATGAGGATTTTCACTGAGCCAATCGATTGGGCAATCGATTGGGGTGAAGATTTTTTAATGAAAACAGAATCCTGGACTGAATTCAATCGATTGGTAAATCGATTGATTGGTTCCTGAGCCCCTGGTCTCGAGCCAATCGATTTCCTAATCGATTTGGTGAGGGATTCTTAATGAAACAGAATCCTGGGCTGAATTCAATCGATTGGCAAATCGATTGATTGGTTCCTGAGCCCCTGACTTAAGGCCTAATCGATTGGGCAATCGATTTCGAAAGGGATTTTAAAAAGGCTGATTTATAAAATCGATTGGCTAATCGATTTTTGTTCATTTGGCCAAGCCCCTGTCTTCCATCCAATCGATTGGGAAATCGATTTTCCTGATCAGTTTTCCAAAAATTCATGAATTGACCTAAGTCATTCCTAATCAAGTCCACAACCTAACACTTATCAATTCCTACGCGATTACTACGACACACAAAGGTTCGATAATCATCATACTTACGCACAATAAACAGCACATAACACTTAACACCTTCATCTCAGTTATCACGATAAATCAAAGTTCGAATCACTCAATCATAAACTCAAATCAAACATGACTCGCGTGCCAGGCACCCTAATGCAATGCGTATATGCCAAAATGCATGGACTCGGAATTCCAAACCAAAAACCCTCCTCGAAGGGCCGTAAATCATAATTGTACCGCCTATCGCAGGCCAAAGTACCAATTACCGAGGTGCCACCTATCACGGTCAGCACGATTTACTAAAATGCGTAAATCATAAACGTACCACCTATCACGGGTCAGTACAGTTTACCGAGGTGTCACCTATCACGGGTCAACACGATTTACTAAAAGAAAAAGCGGGAATCGTAAATGTACCACCTATCACGGGTCAGTACAGTTACCATGGTGTCACCTATCACGGGTCAACACGATTTACTAAAAATATAAATCGCAAACGTACAACCTATCACGGGTCCGTACAGTTTACCAAGGTGCCACCTATCACGGGTCAGCACAATCCACCAAAAATGTAAATCGTAAATGTACCACCTATCACGGGTCAGTACAGTTACCATGGTGTCACCTATCACGGGTCAACACGATTTACTAAAATGTAAATCGCAAACGTACAACCTATCACGGGTCCGTACAGTTTACCAAGGTGTCACCTATCACGGGTCGACACAATTTACCAAATGAAATGCATGAGCATACACAGACTCCATTCACAAAAATCGTTAAGCAAATGCAGATATTAAAAGATTCCCCATTTTTAATACCCATTTAACTTAAGCGACTTTCAAACAACATTAATTAAATAAGTCATTAAGAGATTCCCCGTTCTTAATACCGATTTAACTTAATGATTTTCAAAACAAAACGTTAAGCAAACAGTCATATTAAGAGATTCCCCATTCTTAATATACTTTTGACTTAAACGGTTTTTCTCGCAAAACATTCAGTAAACGAGTCATTAAGAGATTCCCCATTCTTAATACTCATTTACCGAAACGATTTTCAAAAACAATAGTTAAGTAACCGAGACATTAAGAGATTCCCCATTCTCAACGCCCAGTTAACTTAAACATTTTCCTCAAATGCACATTAAGTAAACCGAGGTATTAAAAGATTCCCCATTTTTAATACTCGTTTAACTCTAATGGTTTTCAAATTCCACAGAAACAAATTCAAACATACTTTCACATTCAAACCATGATTCACAACAACCACACCAATTATCAAACATCAAGTACGAACACACCAAATACAACGAACACAAATCACGCAACATAACACCCAGATACATCCAATTTCATTTACCACGAAACATTCCTCACTATAAACAAAACCTAACTCTAAGGTTTTTACCCATAACACACTAGTTTCGTTTTTCCCCAAATCGATACATTTAACCCTAACAAATTCCTTCCCACACAACTACAGATAAGTCCCTAATGCAAGCTAGAAGTTTGGAAGGAGCCCTTACCTCAAAGTTAGCTTTATCGAGAGTTTCCGGTTCCGCGAGAAAATTCCGGTAAAATCTCCGCTCGCAACGCCGCTTCCAAATTAGTGCACTATCACCGTAGCACGGAGGTGAGCAACTTTCCCTCCTATCTCTTCGAGAAAAGAGGTTGGATCTAGGAGAAACGGAGGGGTTGTGTTTGGATCTCAAAACCGTATTTCTTCGTTTTCGAATCAAAGAAGAAGAGTGGAGTTACGAAAACCTTGATCTAACTCACACCTAACCTTGGGTCACTAGCTTTGAAGGAAAGGAAGCAACGAAAACGAGAATGGAGAAAGGATGGATTTTGGTTTAGCTCGCGTGACTGAGGAAGGAGATGGAAAATTCGGGTTTTCCTTCCTTTCTATTTTCTTTCCTGTTTTTCCTTTCTCTTCCTTTTCCTTCCTTCCTTTATATACTATTTTCTTTTCCTTTCCTTCCTTCTAGTTTTTTTCTTTCCCTCCAAGCAAACATATACATATAAAATATATAACTTAACAAATATCTCAAAATCTAGATATTTATTAATTACCTTTTCACCCGAAACGCCTTAATTAACCGTAAGTTTTACC